>PVKM010029309.1:0-10373 GCA_004027735.1 Carollia perspicillata | reverse complement strand
AAATCCTCTTAAAGAGGGAATGGGACATTAGTGCAAATGACCTTTGCAAGTTTTAAATGGCACAATGCCCAGATGACAAAGACAGAGGATTCCCTATTTGAACAAAACAGCGAAGAGCAAACCAAGTCCTTAAAAAAAATAAGAAAGCAAGCAAAGAACAACCATAGCTAAGTTTCATTTCAGGCAGGCGAGAGCTGTGACGGAGTTTCCAAACAGAAGAGACAGATGAGAGCTTTCAAATGGAACAAGCATTCAAAACCCAGAAATCCAAAACCAGAACACCAAAAGCATGCTCCTAATCCCACAGCAGGGAACTGGGATTTTTCTTAGTTGCTGAGCCATGCTTAGTGCTATATAGCATCTATTGATTCCTACAGAATCCCAGATGGTTCAAAGTATTCAGATGGTGGGACTGGGGACTACGACTTTACACAGCAGCGACTTCACCCAGTTTGGGCTCATTCCCTGCTTCCTTTCACCAGCAAAGTGTTAAACGGCAGTTGATGTCTTGAGAGGGAGAGCAGGGAGAGTCCCCAGAATAAAGAACTCTCAGCAGCTGCTGGGAAATTCCTGCAATCCCTGCCACGGGGTCAGCCTGCCACCAGCAGCTGGGACCCCAGCTCGTGCCCGCAGTGCTTTACCAGGGTCCACATTGTCCTATCTGGCTCACCAGATCAGGTCCAGGTGCCTGCATCTTTGACAGGCATTACTCGGGAGGCAGGTGCTGATGTAAGGGAAAGTGGTTTTATTCAGGTGCTGGCAATTTGGAAGATGAAGGACTCTTGTCTCAAAGCCCATCTTAGCATCCCAGGTGTCCTGGCTAGTTCATGTAGGGGAACCGTGGGAAGAGGACAACTAAGGAATTCCCGAGCTCCGCTCTTGGGTGGTTTCAATGTTGTCTCCTGTGTGTGTCATCATGTAGTTTCATGATTCCATCCACAGGTTTCGCTGCTGATATCTGGGAACAGGACATGCAGGCAGCGTTTCTGCTGCTTCTGATATGAGTTGCTGATGCTTGCCCAATTTCTCATGGTCAGGGTCATTCCCCGGTTAAGCAGAAGCTGCAAATGCATGAATCTTCTGTGAGTTCATTAGGATATCCTATTCTATAATTACCACCTGATTAGTATATTATGTTACCTCAATCACTATTACAGCCACTTCTGACTTCAAATCCTACCAACATTTCCTCCAGGATTAATTTTTACTCATTACTGAGGCAAAACCTTTCTTGGTACTCTATGCAATGTCCCGCTTATTATTAAGTTTTCCACTTCGGCTATTAGCAAGACACTCTGTCTACCTCTGTGTGTGAGATCTTTGAATATTATGCTATTATATCTTTTCAGGTGTTTTTATAAAGTCACACCTGAGGTACTTTTCTGACATGCATGTAGCAGCCAGTCTTTTTTGCTGAACACTAAAGGGAAACCCTTCTTAGATTGGAAGAGTTTTATGTCCAGCCCTCTCTTCTCAGATACTCTGCCCTGCATATTCTAGCTGCGTTGGCCTTCTCCGACTCTCAGCTTCAGTCTTCTCAACTCATAGACTGCTGAGTTCTACCTGGGTTCCTCTTCCCGACACCATAATCTGGGAACTTTGTCCAGGCCGTAAGCAGATACCATTGTAGGGCTCACCTGTTATACAGGTTTTCAGTCTCTCAGTGATAACTGTCATTTGTTGCTTGATGTCTAATGCCTTCAAAGTCATTGTATATTTTGTCTAGTTCTGTAGTGTTGTTACAGATAGTAGGGTATATTTGGGCCCTGTTACTCCATCTTGACTGAAAGTGGGAGTCTTAGCGGAGTTGTAACGGTTCCTTTCTATGGTTCCTGCTTTATTTTAATTAGGCTTATTCCTATGTATTTTATTTTTGCTATTAAAAATAAATTATCCTAGAACATATTCTTATGCCATAAAGTACAGGAATGTTCAAAAAATCATAAAGTCCTATCAAAAGGACACAGCAGCCAACTTAAAGGGGTACCACTAGCTAAGTATGGGACAATCGGAGCATTGACATAAATAATGATAATGATGCGTTACAACATATTGAATTAATAAGAATAAGTCCATACTGATATAAACAAATATGAAAGGAGGGGAAGCTCTTCCTTATAGAAGAATGCCAGCTTATAAATATAGAAGGAATGATGATGTTAGGAAGTGTATAATGCTTGCTACAACTAGAGAGTGAAAGTTTGGTGAGGAACAGAATATTTTCATAGACTCAGACTATCTTCCAGCAAATTAAGGCACCATCTTAACCAAATCAAACATCATTAGTATTGTAATAAATCGAATCATATGCCTCCTGATATAATGCACTGAGAAGAACACAATATCACTTTGGTTGTGTAACTGTAAAAAATGCATAACTTGAATCTAATTATGAAGAAACACTGGGCCAATAGAGAAATCTGGCCTGTAGTCTTCCAACAATAAGACAACTAAATACAATGCATGAGGGAAAAATTAGCTATTATGGACATTAAGGAATTTTACTTTGTTAGTTTTACTTTTTAGAAAGATCAATTCAGTTGCTTTATGGGGGATAGACTTTAGGGGAGCAAGAAGAGAAAAGAGACTATTAAGATGCCATTGTCTAGCTTAAGACCATTAGGATGCTTACCTAGTTCAAGCTAGTAATAGTTGGGGCTTAGGCTGGGTTTTTAAGATTGGACTTGATAAGAAGTTATGCAATTTAAGATGTATGTTGGAAGCACATCTACTGATGGACTAAATGTCAGTGAGAAGGTAAAATAAAGAATTACTGGTGAAAGGAAAAATCAAAAAGAAAATTAAAAAATATTTTGAACTGAGTTTTAAAATATACTTTGAATGAAAATTAGGATAAAATGTGTGGGATTCAGGGAGAAATCTATAGTACTAACCAGGTGTATTAAAAAAGAAGAAAGATCTCAAACAACTTCTGTGTTCACCTTGACAAAAAAGAAAGGAAGAGCAAATAAATTAAAGTAAGCAGAAGGAAGGAAATAATATGGGAACAGAAATTATGAAATAGAAAACAAAAACAATACAGAAAACTCATAATTCCTATTTCTTTGAAGTGATCAATAAAATTGGTAAACTCTAGCCATACTGATCAGGAAAAAAAAAGAGGACAGAAATGATCAATACAAGGAATAAGGAAGGGAAGAACCACTAACCCAACAGATAATAAATTAATAATAAGAGACTGTTATGACCAGCTTTATATTAATAAATTCAACAACTTAAATGAAAATAACAATTACTTGAAAAACACAAAGTACCAAGGCTCACTCAAGAAAACATAAACAAATTTAGTGGCTCTAAAATGGAAATTGAATTTTTAGTCAAAAATCTTCCCACACAAAAAACTCAGTTCCTAGGTGTCTCCATTGGTTAATTCTACCAAATATTTAAGGAAGAAATAATACCAATTCTCTATAAACTCTTTTTGTAAAATTGCAGAAGAGGGAATATTTTCCAATTTGTTTCATAAGGCCAACTCTATTTTGATGCCAAAACCAGACAACAACTTTACAAGAGAAGTAAAAACAACTATTCCTTATCAGCACAGATACAGTACTTCAAAACAAAACTTGAGCAAATTGAAACAAAAATATATGAGAAGGATAATACGTCATGGCCAATGGGGCTATCCTAGGAATGCAAGTGACATAGCGGGAGAAAATATTTGCATATCATATACCTGGAAAAGGACTCAAATACAGAGTCTATAAAGAGCACTCAAGACTCAACAATAACAAAGGAAACAACGCACATGTAAGAAGAAGAAAGGATTTGAATGCACACTTCACCAGAGAATTGGTGAGACACAGGAATGTTGTAACCCAAGGCCTCTGCCGTGACTGCAGTGCACATATTGAGAGCCCTGGAACTAATCATGGCTTCCCCACTTCCGTTTCTATTACTTTTGCTGTGTAACAAATTACCCCAAACTTAGCTTGTTGTAACAGCACATATTTGTTATCTAATGGGGTTTGTGAGTGAAGAATCCAGACAGAACTTAGCTGGATCCTCTCCACCCTCATGGTCTCGCATAAGGCCAAATTGAGGTATCAGCCCAGGGTCTGCAGTCTCATCCTAAGTTTCAACTGGGGATCTGCTTCCAAGCTCACTCAGTGGTTGTTGGCAGAATTTAATTCCTCAGGTTCTTTTGGACTGAGAGCTTCAGTTTCTCACCGATTATTTGTCCCAGGCCACCCTCAGTGCCTTGTCATGTGGGCCCCTCCGACATGGCAGCTTATGCCATAAAAGTGTGTATACCAAGAAGGCATTGGAAGGATTTGGCTAGCAAGATGGAGGTATTGATAATAATCTTCTGTAACTCAATGTCGGAAGGTGATACCTCACAATGTTGCCATAATCTACTGGCCACAAGCAAGGTTCTCGAGGGGAGGGGATTTAAAATGCCACAAATGTCAGGAGGCAAGGCTCAGTGGGAGCCATGCGAGAGGCTGCCTACTACACTGGCCTCAGAAAAATCAAGTTCTCTGGGTCAGTTTACTTTTAATTCCTGAAATTTAAGGACATATTTTCTTCTAATTACTTTATATTATGCCAATCAATTCTTTGGGCTAATGATAATTCTGTGTACATACAGGTTTTCTTGCCTATTTCTACCCAGCACCCAATCTGGTCTCATGCTACATGAGCCACAGTAGGGTCCCTGTAGATCTATGTGCCTGCCTTTGTGTGTGTTTTTGCCTCCTACTGTATGTGTCGCCTGTTGTCGTCATTCCTGCTGGCCCTGACGCACCAGTCGGGCTCTACCTCTGGGGAAGCAGAGTATATGTGAGGTGATGAGCTGGTGATTGCATATTTTCTAGAATTGAGTTTTAAAGATTTGTTCTCATAAGTCGTTCTGGAACATTTTGAGGAAAAAAAACAGTACTAATATTATAATCACAAACATTTCTGTTGCCCAGTCATTGGTGCAGCATTCATTCAACAAAGATACACAGAACACATGCTCTGTGGAAGGCAGCGATAACCATCTAAATTTGTTTTCCTCTCTCCTAATCTCAATGAAAAGTTAGGGTTTCCTTTTCCACCTTTTGAACCCTCTTTGGTTGCTTCCACCCATTCTCCCTGTCGGAAGTTTCTTTTGCTTTTTTTTTTTTTTCCTAACGAAGCCTGTTCACTTCTCAGGAAATTGCTGTTATTTATCTTGGTCTTTTCTAAACAGTTTTAACTCTCACATCAAGAATCAAATGAAAGCAAAAGCTCATCTTTTTATTTGTATTTAACCTAACAGGATGAGACACCTCTGCTTGAAGCCAATTAGGTGGCTGCTCCTTAGGCTTTCTCAGTTATTTATCTTTGTTCCTTCTAATTTCCTCTGTCCATTCTCCCCCTGCAGAGCAGCTCCTCCTTTGCCCTTATAAATAAGCAAGTTCTCTGCAGAGAAACAGGGCACGCATACACACAAAACCTGAGTTGCCACATATATCTTACTACCTTACAAACACATCTAGACAGCCTTTTTGCTGCAACAGCACTAAGGAAAGATTCAGGCTGTCATCTGCTTTCATTTTCTCTAGTTCATGAGGCCAGATGCCCCTTTGGTCCCTCTGACTTTGTCCTTCTCCTTCAAAGTTGGGTTGGCTATTTGGGGTATTTTTGTCATTTGTGAACAAAGAGAGTTTGATTTCTTCCTTCCCAGTGAATATACCTTTTAGTGTCCTATTACATTCGCTAGGACTTCCCCAACCATTTGTTTTTACTTGTTACTAAATAATACTGCTTGTTTTTCTGGAAATGAGAGCTGATTTTGTTAAGTTCTCAAACATTCCATGGGCAGATGTTAGATATTTGAGAACACTCACTTTTAACCAAGGTATCTTTTGTATATAGATTTGATCCTTTCCTCCTTGAACCACTAAAGCCTTTGGCCTCATTCACTAAACTAAATTCTGCTGTGTCCTCACACTTTACTCTCAAAATTGAAATCACATCAATTCAAAATGACTTGGGATCTTGTTGGGATTTTTGATGTTTTTGTTTTAATGTTCTATTTTACACTGTTTGCCTTTTGAGGGGAAAAAAGTGGCCTAGAAAATGGAGCCATCTCAGGTAAAGAGAATGGAAGTGCACTTAGAGCCTGTGGTCAGGCTTGGAATGTGTTGGGATTTGGGGCTGGGGGGGCGGTCACAGAAGCAAGTAGTGTTTGTTTGTTTATTTGCTTCACTGATGGATGTCAGCTTCAGTTCATTAAAATTCCTTTAAAGACAGACTCCCCAAAACACTACAATGACAAGATTAACAGTTGAGATTGTTATCCTTATGGAGAATAATGGTTGTAGCAGGACTACAGTGTATTAGAAGGTACCTGAGGTAAGTTTGCTGATACACTATTAATGAGTCTGTTCACTTACAGAGTAATCCTCCGAATATTTGGTCTTTGTTCAACAATTGTCCTGTTGTCCAAAAAAGCCAAAAAGAACCAAATGCATACTACTAATTTTCCTCCAAGGAATCATTTTTGAAAAGTTAACTTTACAAATATATTTATGTCAGATCTTTGAACAGTGTTTCTCCATTTTTTTTAATGCAAAAGTCTTATGACTGTTCCCTAAACTTCTGTTACAATGTCTGGCAGGGGCTTTCCCAAACTGTTTGAAGAGCTGATGCCTTCTGTGTATCCCTGAGAACCAAGAAGATAGACACTGTAAATCTCTGATGTTTTGTAGTCTGTGTTACAAAAAAAAACGTAATGGCTTATAATGTTCATTTTTCAAATAGAAATATGCATGTTATAATTGTTGATCCAGCCAGTTCACCATTAAAAATCATTGCTCCAGACTTTGTATTCCTATTGAGGTTATTCCCACCTTTAAATTACTAAACAAGGCTTCAGAAAATGTTCTTTTAAATATGTCCACAGGTCAGAAAATCAGCCTCTCAAATATAGTAGGGTTTTCTTAAGTCGTAGGTACATTAGTAGCTGTCCATCTCTCCTAGACCTTTCAACCACATGGACTTTTAAGACAAGCTTGAGAATTCTATTCTTACATCACTCCAGCCAAGGGAAATGTTACCTTATTCTCCACAATGTTGTCCTTGTCTTTCATAGGTAACTATCTTTAAGTCAAAAAACAAAAGTGTATACTGTTTGCAACAACATGGATGGACCTATATAGGCTTTTATCCTAAGTGAAATAAGTCAGAGAAAGACAAATACCATATGATTTCACTTATATGTGGAATCTAAAGAACAAAATAAATGAACAAAACAGTAATAGATTCATGAATGCAGAGAACACTCTGATGATTGCCAGATGGGAGGGGGTTTGGGGGTTAGGTGAAAAAGATGAAGGGATTAAAAGTTACAAAATAGGCATGGGGATGTAAGGTAAAGCATAGGGAATATAGTCAATAATATTATAATAACTATGTATGGTGCCAGGTGGGTACTAGATTTACTGCGGGGGGGATAACGTCATAAATTATATGTGTCTAACCACTATAACCATTACTTTAGATTACTTTAGATTAAGTAATCTAAAGTAATACTGGATATAAACTGTAATTGAAAAAAATTTTAAAGAAAAGGACAAGTGTGGTTCTCTAATCAAAAATGTAAAATGAGAGAGATCTGGACTTCCAGCCAAGATGGAGGTATAGGTGGATACACTTTGCTTCCTTGCACAACCAAACAAAGGACAGCAACACATTTAAAAACAAACAAACAAAAAATAACCAGAACTGACAGAAAATCGAACTGTATAGAAGTCAAACAACCAAGGAGTTAAAGAAGAAACACTCACCCAGACCGGTAGGAGGGGTGGAGATGGGCAGCTGGGGTGGAGAGGGTGCTCTGTAAGGGTGAAGCTGGAGGACCAGGGCAGGCAAGGTGGTGGCTGTCAGAGCAGATGGTCCCACATTTGCATGCAAATAAACTGGGAGGAACAACTGGGGAGTGAGGCAAACCACACAAATGAAGGTTCCAGAGTGGGGGAAATAAAGCCTCAAAACCTCTGACTGAAAAAACCTGTAGGGGTTGAGGCAGCAGGAGGAACTCCCAGCCTCGCAGGAGATTCCATTGGAGAGACCCACAGGGTCCTAGAATGTATACAAACCCACCCACCCGAGTATCAGCACCAGAAGGACTCCATTTGCTTGTGGGTAAGTGACCTAGGAAGCGACTAAAAGCCCACAGAGAGCTGAGCAAGAAGCATTGTTTTCTCTGAGGACCCTCCCCCACATACAGCGCCACAGTGCATTGAGGTAGGTTGCTCCGCCCTGGCGAATACCTCAGGCTCTGCCCCTTACTACATAACAGACACACCAAGATAAAAAAAAATATGGCCCAAATGAAAGAACAGATCAAAGCTCCAGAAAAAATATAACTAAGCGATGAAGAGATAGTCAACCTATCAGATACAGAGTTCAAAACACTGGTGATCAGAGTTGGCCTCATCAGCCACTGTAGCCCTTGCTCGGACAGCCCATGCAAACCTGCTGGAGGAGGAAGAAAAAGACAGAGAATTGGGTTACAAGATGGCAGATATGTAGTATTTACTACAGCACCAGGAGAGCAAGTGAGCTCTGATGGGGAGCAAATGGGAGGTGTGTGGAGGAGTAAAGTGAGAAGTAACCAGAACTCTGGTTGTAGAGGTCTTGGTGGCTTTTGTTGCCCCTTCCTATGGCTGAACCGTGGGAGCCATGGTGAACTTGGCCCAAGCCAGACCTGGAGCTGCCACTGCCGCTGCTATCATCTCTCAAGAGTGAGAAGCGTGGACAAGGTGAACATGGAGGCAGCGGCTGGAGCAGTGGGGACGGCAGCCGCAATGTCGGATACACAGTGGCAAGTGAAGATCTATACGCTGAATGAAAACCGGCCACGGGATGACCGAGGCACCAGGCCGTCTCTTTCACTTGTGTGGAGGAGCTCAAGGGGATGTTGTTGCTGGTTCAGGCAGAGTCCGTTGGATCCCTACTCTTGGAGTCAAAGATAAATCCAAACACTGCATATCAGAAACAACAGGGTAAATTAACTGTTTTGTCAGAAGCTGAAAACTATGATCTGGCTCTAAGTTTTCAGGAAAAAGCTGGCCATGATGAGATCTAGGGAAAAAAATTGTTAGATTCAAGGTAAGGATACATCAGTGGAAGTCACACAGGACCTCACTGATGAATCAGAAGAAGAATGATTTGAAGAAATGTCTATAACCAGTCATCTGAGTGACTTGCCCACATGTGAACTCAATAAACTTGAATAGATTGCTTAGTTACCTCAGTGCTCTCTCTCCTCACCTATCCATAGGGAAAAGCTGACTCTGGCCTTGGAAAATGAAGGCTATATGAAAAAACTACTGAAGCTGTTCCAAGCCCATGAGAACCTAGAAAACACGGAAGGCTTACACCATTTGTATGAAATTATTAGAGGAATCCTATTTCTAAATAAGGCAACCCTGTTTGAAGTAATGTTTTCTGATGAGTGTATCACAGATGTCGTGGGATGCCTTGAATATGAACCTGCTTTGGATCAGCCAAAAAGGCACAGAGAATTCCTAACCAAAACTGCAAAGTTTAAGGAAGTTATACCAAAAACATACTTTGAACTAAGGCAAAAAATACACCAGACTTACAGGGTGCAGTACATTCAGGACATCATTTTGCCTATGCCATCTGTTTTTGTTTTCTTTCATTTTCTTCAACAAAGTTGAAATAGTCAGCATGTTGCAGGAAGATGAGAAATTTTTGTCTGAAGTTTTTGCACAATGAACAGATAAGGCCACAGATGATGATAAATGGTGTGAATTGGTTAATTTTTTCAAGGATTTTTGTGCATTTTCTCAGACATTACAACCTCAAAACAGGGATGCATTTTTCAAAACTTTGGCAAAATTGGGGATTCTTCCTGCTCTTGAAATTGTAATGGTCATGGATGATTTGCATTTCAGATCGTCTGCTACAGACATATTTTCTTATTTAGTAGAATTTAGTCCATTCATGGTCAGAGAATTTGTCATGCAAGAAGCCCAGCAGAGTGATGATAAAATTGAAAAAAGTGAATTTATGAATTTCTTCTACAACCATTGTATGCATGTCCTGATGACACCACTTTTGACAAATACTTCAGAAGAAAACTGTGAAAAGGATAATATAGTTGGACCTAACAAAAACAGTACAATTTGTCTTAATAATTATCAAACAGCACAGCTGCTTTCCTTAATTTTAGAACTACTCATATTTTATGTTGAACATCACACATAAAAGGAAAAAAACACTGGTAATCAGAATGCTCACAGTATTGGTTGAGGATGTTTGCAAAAATAGAGGAAAAAGTGAAGGCTATGAAAAATGAAATAAAGGAAAATGCACAGGGAACCAACAGTGAAGGGAAGGAAACCTGGACT
>PVKM010029308.1:0-18042 GCA_004027735.1 Carollia perspicillata | reverse complement strand
AGATATGAGGTAGAATTCTCCAGTTATACCATTTGGTCTAAAGGTTTTTTTTTTTTAGGAAAAGTTTAAATTATGGACTCAGTTGCTTTAATATTTATGGGACTGTTCTGAGTATTTCTTGTGTCACTTTTGATAAATCGTATTTTTTAATGAATTGTTCATTTTTGTCTACATTTTCAAATTTATTGGCAAAAAGTTGATCATCCTTTCTTACGATTTTGCAATATCTACTAGGTAATAACAATCTGCTTTTCATTCCTGAAATGGGTTATTTGTATCTCCCTGTCTGTGTTCACTCTTATTATTTTCTGTTTTTCATCTTGCCAGGGCTTCACAGTGTTGTAAGTCATTTCAGAGAATGAATATTTGACCTACTTAGTCCTCTAGTTTTTATTTCATTGGCTGACTTTTCATTTCATTGGTTTCTGTGTTTATGTTTACTTTCTTCTTGTTTCTTTGAGTTTAATTTGATGTTCTTTCTTAACTTCTTGAATTGGAGAATTCCTAAGTTCTTGGAAGATTAGCTCACTGATTTTTGCCCTTCCTTGTTTGTTTTTTAAAATATATGTATTTAAGGCTATCATTATCCCTCTAAGCATGTTTTTTAGCTGCATTCCCCAGGTTTTAATATGTAGTATTATCATTACATTCAAAATATCCTCTAAAATCATGTGATTTCTTTTACCCAGATATTATTGGGAAGTGTATTTCCTAATTTCCAAACGTAGAGTGATTGTCTGATTGTTATTTTTGTCAGCTATTTCTAGCTTAATTGCACTGTGGTCAAAGAACATTCTCTGAAAGTTTTTGGGTTTTATTTCATGGCCCAACATACAGTTTTTTTGTGAATCTTCAATGTGTACTTGAAAAGATTGTGAATTCCGCCATTCTTGGTGCCAATGTTCTGTATGTGCTGGTTAGCTCAAATCGTCTGTATCCTTACTGGTTTTTTTGTTTGTTTTCTTGCACTGTTAGTGACTGAAAGAAGTCTGATAAAGTCTCCCAAGATGATTGTAGATTTTCCAACTTTAGTTCTGTCAATTTTTATCTATTTTGAGGCTCTGTGGTTATATACAAATTTAGAATGGTTATCATGTGTCTGATATAATGGTTTATTTTACCTTCCTGATTTAATGAACCTTTAGTCCTTAAAAAGTGCCTTTCTTTGGCATCTTAAATCCACTTTTGATTAAGTGGTGTTGAGATCACTACAGAGTGAAAAGGAAAAAATAATTTCGGATCTGTTCTTTATACTGTCACACTGGGATAAATTCTAATGAGATCAAAGATTCAATGTAAACACATGTTCTAGAAGGAAACTTACTTTACCTAACACCCTGAGAGGAAAGAAAAATTTCCTATGATTCCAAATCTGGAAGCAATAAGGGAAGGGATTGATGTATTTGGTTACATTAAAAACAAAACATTTTCATGGCAAAGGAAAGTGTACTTTGCGTGAACAAAGTAAAATAACAATAAGAAACTGCAAAAACATTTTTTCAGCTTATGTCACAAAGGGTTAATAGTTATAGTATATAAAAGCTTCTAAAAATAGAGAAGACTAACAACCTTAGAAACAGGTAAAACCTCTGTCTCTCAGAGATGAACCAATATTTTATAGAAAAAAGAATTACAAATGGCTTAGTCATATGCAAGTATGCTCACCTTTGATCCTAATAAGAAAAATGCAAATTAAAGCTACCCATTTCTCAACCATCTGATTAGTAAATATTCAACATTTTGACAATATACTGTTGGTATTATATTTAAAAACGAAAGATCGGATATAGTCTAAACAGAGGACTAGGTACACTGTGGACCTATCAACAGAATAAGGGAAGTCTTTATATACTAAAGGATGATCTCTTGAGTATAGTATGGGGAAAATCAAAGAGAGGACAGTTGTGTATATTATGCCTGTACTTATCTAAGATAAGCAGGAATACAAATAAATGCACATACTTGCTCTATTAAGAAACCATGCAAAAATAAACCATAAAATTGAAAAAAGTTTGTAGACAGGGAGAGTATAGGGTTGGGGGGATCAAGAAGCTAGAGTGTTCTGACTATACTTTGTTTTGTAGACCTGACTTTGGGGCCATGTAGCTATTTTACATAAATATAGAACAAAATATATTTTTAATAAAGTTATCCCTAGAAACAAAAGTAAATGAACTTAACTGTATTCACTTGTTAGCATAGCACACAGACTAACCATCCCAAGTAATCTAACATACATCCCTTAGAGCAGTGGTCCCCAGCCTTTCTGGCACAGGATTGGGAGGGTCGGGGGCAGGAGGCCAAGCTCAGGTGGTACTGAGCCCTGCCTTAGAGGGATGTTCCCTAAGAACAGCAAGCAACCCCCCCCAAATCTGTTCTCAGTCATCATTGCTACTCTGAGATCGTGCCTGTGTTGTGGGATAAGTCATATGGGTTGTGTTGAGGATATTGAGATTAGAGGATTTTGACATGATTAACAGGAAATACAAGACTGCTGATAAGGTTACATGAAAATCTGTGTCCTTTGAATTGCTAGGATCAGTATGAACTCATTTTATTTTTAAGCACACATGTAAAATGATAATCTTTATGTATATTGCAATATACATATTGCAGACGTACGTGAATTTCCTAGCTCTGTCCACTGAAAAGAACCAACGGCCAGTCCAGCAGCAGCGAGCGCTGCCCGTGCCTGGATTGCGACCTCCACACACCACGACCCACCAGCAGCAGCCAGGCTGTGTGGACGCATGGGTGATTGTAGGTCTGGGGCGTGAAGTGTACGATGCTGTCCTGGAATACGTGGTCACTCCAGAAAGCAGTAAAAGAGAACTGAAGTTATGTCAGAAAGGATTCAGGATTCAAACCTGAACACACGCCACTGTGAGGAAGGACAGTGGCAGCATCAATAAAGGCGACAGCTTCCATGGACTGAAAAAAAACAGCTGTGTTGTTGTTGAAATCCATGACTTCATAATGGTCCCACTCACACAGCATAAACAAAATTCCTTGGTCACTTTTGGAAGATTCCCAGGCATGGAAGACTTACTGTTTTGAAAACTTGGAAAATTATGAATCAACTCTTATTTTTTTTCCTTTTCCTCTTAAGATCTGTATCTCAAAGAACTGTTAAGTGGAAGTTTCTCTTTATAGAAGTTTTCCAGCTAATAATCAAGGAATGGTATAATTAGAATAGCACTGTTTTGAAACTCAAATGAATTTATGGACTTAGGCAGTGGTCATCAAAGACTAACAACATTATGAAGAAACAGCTACGCATTACGTATATTATGGTGGAAGTACATAGCACCACCCGTGAAGTAGGTTTACTTAGTAGTAACAGTAATGATGCCAGAATCTGGCCAGGTCTCCAGATCTGCTCGCCAGTTTATTGGAAATACACAGCCCAGAGGAACAAGCATGTACAAGACAACTGGGGAAAAGTAAACAGTGACTGGAACACTCGATTCTGTAGAATTACTCTTTTATTTTCTGTGTGTGATGATGGTAAAGCAGCTATTTTTTAAGTGCTTCTCTTTTAATGATACATACTGAAACATTTAGACATAAAACAATACAATGTCTGGATTTATTTCAAAATGGTCTGTAAGTATGGAGAGGACAGTGATACGGATTCACCATGATTGAACAAATACTGATTATTTAAGCTAGGTGATGGGTATGTCTGATTCATTATATTAGTCTCTCTACTTTTGTATATGTTTGAATATTTTAAATAAAAAATTAAAACAATCACAAAACATCCTTTTTCTGTAATGTTACCCTTAAAGTCTACTTTTTAAAATTAAAATTGCTATACCAATTTTCATTTGGTTGGTGTTTGTAAAGTGTATTCTTTCCATCTTTTGACTTTCAGTCTTTCTGTATTACATAATTAAGGGGTATATTTTGTAAGCATTTGTTTAGTGGGTTTTTAATATTTTTATCCACATTGAAAATCTGTGATTCTTAGTTGGGATATTTGGAATATTTGCATTTAATGCAGTTTCTCACATACTTGGGCTTATTTTCTAAACACCTGCTTCCTGTTTTTCCTAACTTGTTCTTTTTCTTTTCTCTTTTTCTGCTGTCTGTACTCATTCTTCTCTTTTACTGTTTACCCTAAGGATTACCACATGAGTCCGTGACTTACCGAAGTCTAATAATACAGGTTGGCACTTTTACTTCTTCCCAGACGACTTAAGGGTCTTAGAACACTGTTCCTTTGTTTATCCCCTTACAACTTATAAGTTACTCTTGTCATGTATTTTTATTCTTTTTATGTTTAAGCCCACAAAACATCATCATTGTTTTATAACGTTAATATTCTTTAGTATGCACTCACACTATTTTTTTCAAATTTGCACTTGATTCTTCCCTCAGTCTCCGAGCTTCTTTCTGAGACCGCTTTCCTTCTCCCTGAAGAACACCTTTCCGCTGGCTGCTCCCTGTGATCCCGTGGGGCCACTCAGTGGGAAGCCGGGCACTCGTGGAAATGTTCATGAGCACGGAGTTTTCAACCAGCTCTTAGCTTTTCTTGAGGAATGGAACATCTTTCAAAAGACCCCTGTTTTTATTTGTGTTGCAATAAGCTCACTTACCTACTTGGTCTGATCAACCTTGAACACATCTGATTTGAAAACTTACTTTGATGAACTGTGGCACAGACTCATCCATGCCGTGATGATCACCAGGCCAGTCAGCTCCCTGTAAAATAGCATGCATTTCATGTTTCTGAAGCGGCTACAGGTAAGATGCACATCAGCCCACTATCTCCATGATACTCTATTCTGCTGATGGATGACTTCTCTCAAGATATTGTCAAGTCTGGCGTGAGTCATAAGTTACTTTTCTCAGATAGCTTAAATCCCTACATAAAAATAAACACCTTATGAAGCAAACACAGACTCCATGATTATTCCCCAACTTAAAAAACGAACAGGAAACCCAATAAAACAAAACAAACAGCTAAGTCATGTCACTGGGTGGAATACTACAACCAAGAAAACAACTTCAGTTCGATCAGAGATTCTTTTAACATTGTTTTAGGTGTTTAGCAGTAGGCAGTGTTCGTGCCAATCAGTAACTTGAGCACACGTTGCAGAGGTTGGATCACATTTTCCTGGAGAGAAATGATTTGCCGTGTGAGCCAGACTAATGATTTGGAACGGGTGTATGCTAGTGATATGTGTTAAAACCACTCATCTTTCACCTAGAGTAGGAAACAATCGTATTGGGCCATAGTGCCACTGGAAGCCCCACTTTGAGTTCACCATACCTTGTAGGCTTCAAGTTGGTGGGGGTGATTCAACCTGTTCGCTTTGCATCCCCATTGACCCACCCAACCCGATCCTGTTTCCCAAGGAGAGGGGCCTGTGCTGTAGCAGCGCCTCGCCAGTGATGCTTAACTTACAGGCCTCTAAGTCTTGGTATTAGCAGATGTTAGCAATGGGATAAAAAGGAGAGGAACTGGGCTATTAGTGAGACCTGGGTGGGAGGAAGCAGAGAGTTGAATGAATGGCCACGACAGGGAGATTGACGTGTGAGGTGGCTGATCACACTCGACCATCAGATTTTGGCTTGAACCAGAACGGAATCAGTGCTGATGGAGTTTTCACCTGACTCGACTGGACTATTACTGTGTAGTATCCTTGCTCATGGGGCAGTCATGGTCCCACTGCCTGATGGCCAAATGACATAATAATGCAATGGCTGCCTGGAGAAGTGATTGCAGTTCATCATTTCTCAGGTTCAGCTTGTGAAGGAGATAATAACCTTTTCATGGTATAGTTACGAGATCACTGCACAGATAAGGTGTGGGCAAGGAGCGGATTTCAGTTCTTCCCACCCCTTCCTGAGAGCCCGAGTCAGCGCTCACCTGCCCTCCTCCTCATGCAGGAGGTTCCACCGTGTGTGAAGCACCAGGTAGTGTGCCAAGCAAACAGCCCATGCCGTGCAAAGGAAGATGTGTACTGCTGAGACACACTTCCAAATAAAGTTACCTAAAAATGGAAATCACAGAATCACATCCCAGAGAAAAATGGTCTTCTACATACAGGCTTTGGTCTAGTCTGTTTTCAGGCAAAGCATTCAGAACAATCTGGGTGTTGCCTTGTTTTGTTTTGAGGGACATCACAGACATTAGAGCACCAATCACCAACTTAAGTGGACGTTTATTATTTTGAGACTACCCTTTTTTGGGAATCCACCTTCCCACACTCCAGTCATGTGGACCTAAGTGAGGCCAATCAATGCGTTTCATCCATTCCAGACAGCAGTTTAGCTCAGGACGACACATGACAAATCAGGGCTGACGACTTAATTCTTGAGCCATTTGTGGAGGCATCGGGGGAGTGGATTCTATACAGTGCTGGACTCAGTGTGGGGAAGACGTGAGCTGAGCTCACGGCTGCCATGTGGAGCCTGGGACTGAACTCAGCGCAACAGACAGTGGAACTGAGAGCGCAGACAAGTCTAAGGTCTCGCCCAGCAGGCCTGCGGCCAGCACCACCCTTGCCTTCTCAGCAAAGTGTCCCATTACATCTCCTTTTTAGCTTAGAGCCATTTGAGTGTCGTTTTTTCTTCTTGCTTGCAATGAATGGAGGCCTGACTCACACACTAAAGATGTAGGCAGAGTTCTAAGGGCCTACACAAGGAGCCCGAGCACCTAGGGGACAGGAGTGCCCCCGCCCAGGTGGGAAGCAGTCTTTATTCTAAGGCCCTGAGAACTTTCAAGTCCTACTAGTAGAAGCTGTTTTAAGGAAACTAAAGAATAACTTGCAGTATTAATATTCCCCATTAATAGAAAAATATTACTAAATAATATAAAATATATTTTTTCTAAGAATAACTTGCAGTATTAATATTCCCCATTAATAGAAAAATATTACTAAATAATATAAAATACATTTTTTTCTAAGGCACTCTTTTATAGTATAAAACTGTCCAACATAAGGTTTGCTGAGAGTGTTTAGGGTCATAAAAGGCAAAGCAGCTGTATTTTGTTCATAATTGACGTAGGTGCCCAGCTATTTTGAGTTAATTTTTTACGTTTGTACCGACAGATGCATAAGTAAGGAGTCCAAGGAGCAAGTTACAAAATAAGTATATGATAAAGCCTCTATTTTACAACCATCCATTCATTCATTGACAAGCATTCTTTTACTATCTCCATTCAGAATCCAACGTTCATACCTGTGACAAGAGGGTCAAGTCCAACGAGCAAGGTCAGCCCAGCAGGAATCATATACACAACCTGTTAACAAACAGAGAGGAAGCTGTGTGGGTTAAGGAGTGAATGCAACATAGGAGGTGTTCAGAAGCACTGAGGAAGTAAGGAAAGATGACAGTGGAGGCCATCACGCTCCATAACTTACCTTAGGGTTCAGAACAGTTGAGGAAGTGGTAAACGTGTCAAGCTGTAACTTTATCTGTCTTCATCCTAGACAGTAGGCTATTCCAGGAAAGGCTCAAGCCCCTCCGAGACCTAGCATTGAGCAGAGTTTGGGGTCTCAAGACTCACTGACCTCCTCAGCTCTCCCAAGCAACACCCGTGCCCAAATGGCCTTTCCCCACTTGCATAAAAGAAAACGCTCTTTGAAAAGCAGGGCAGGAGTAGCCATAATCAGCTGCACAGCCTCGCTGGGTCTGGCACCGCGCACCATCCAGCCCAGTTTTCCATCTCTGCAAGTGAGACCACAGAGAGCTCACTAACAAAGGATCAGATGTGCCCGAGAAGAAGACAGGGCTTTTCATCTTGGAAACTGTTGGTCAGGGGGTTTGGTGTTCAGAAGACTGGCCCTGAAGAAGCCCTATTTTCAAGCCTCATTCACAGGAAACAGACACCAGCCAAACCTGCTGTGGTTGCATGTGTTTTGGGAAGAGGTCAGTTAAGGAGACGGTGGGTTTATAAGAAACATGGGGCTTTCCCAGAAATGTAGTTGCCTAACCGCATTAGTTGCGACCCCGTGTTGGAGAAGTTTAGCGTGTTTGAACGTTGTCAAAGCTGTACGAGTTAAGTGATTTGCTGTCTTGACCCAGGGGAGAGAGAGCATCTGGATTTTTTGGATTCTGTTTATCTTTCCCACTCCACCCCTAATGGTTACTGGTATATTGGCCAACACGACATTCGGACACTTGCGAGGCAGGTCCCCTCTCACAGCTGCGGGTTAGACCAGTGCTTCCCCTACTTCAGTGTGCAGGTGAATCACCTGGAGATCCGATTAGAATGCAGACCTGACTCCAGAGTTCCGGGGTAGGGCCCGAGCCTCTGCTTTTCTATGAAGCTCCCCGGGGAGGCTGCTGCTGTGCCAAGGACCCCACTTAGAGTGGTTTGGGGTTAGCTCCCCGTCCCTACCCTGGTAGTCACTGAGAGAGAGGAAGAGGGGGAGAAGTTACATGCACACAGACCATTGGTTAAAGGATCTGAGATCTTATCTTAGTATATTGTAAGCACATGAACAAAAAAACCCTTAAAACTAAGTAATGGTTTCCCATGGCAATCGTGCCATGTTAGTCCCAATTTAAAATTTCTGTCTTGAATAAGATCATTTTTTGAGGGCAGAAACTGAAAACAATTGTTTCTGGTAAAACAAGTAAGAAAAATGCACAGTATAAAGATTAGTGAACTCAGCAGAACCCACTTTGATAGTCCTTTATCTTCCTGTTTTTAAACTAAGGGTATCATAATGTTTATTTACAATATTGAGTTTAATGCGGCACATGACCATTGAGCTCCATGGCAGTCCTTCCTAACGCCGCTCTCTCTTTTCCCTTCGCCACTGTAAAAGCTGAAAAGCCCGTTCGTTTTCCCAGCCTATGTTAGCAGCAAGGGGTGAGCAGGTTTCAGCAATGAAATGTAAAGTCTTCTTGGGGCAAAGCCGATACTCATAGTACTTAACCAAAACATGGGGCCTAGCCCATAAGCCTATTTGTGTGTACAAACTAAATAGCCTGCTTGAAGGGATTCTTGGGAACAGTTCTTCCCTGATAAAAGGGAAGGACGCAGAGGAGAAAAACCCATTTGCTCTCTCCTTGCTTTTTCCTACATGGGGTGCTCTTGTCTGGGGATGACACATTGGGAGCTGCAGCAGCCGGGCTGTAAACGTGAGAGGAGTAGCTGAGAAAGATCCTTGACAGTGCCATTGACCATTATGCAGCTGCCTCTGAACTACTTTATTTTTATTTTTATTTTTTTATTTTTAGAGAGAGGGGAAGGGAAGGAGAAAGAGAGGGATAGAAACATCAATGTGTGGTTGCCTCTCACATGGTCCCCACTGGGGACCTGGCCTGCATCCCAGGCTTGTGCCCTGACTGGGAATCAAACCGGCGACCCTTTGGTTCACAGCCCTTGCTCAATCCACTGAGCCACACCAGCCAGGGCTGAACTTCTTGTTAAGTGAGATCATCTGTATTTTTAGAACCTGATGCCAGTCAGGTTTTCTATTATTTGCTCCTGCATGCATCTTGATACCAGTATGCTTCCTGAGTAAGATGAAGTAGGGAACTCAGAGCTGAGTAAGGTGCAGCAGAAGCCCCCAAGACCCAGTAACCTAGGACTCATTCATCTGCACATTCATTCATTCTTTCATTTGTTCAAGAGTCGGTAAGGGAAGGCACTATGTTAGGGTGCCTGAGAACCACCAAGAAGGTACTGGCCCCTGTGCCCCTGGGAGCTGGTACATACAGAGTCCACTCTAATGCAAAGAAAAATGCATTAGTGCTATATTAAAGGCTCAAAGGCAGGACGGTTGGAGCCTACAGGAAAGAGGCATGGATTTTTGTGGATGAGGTGGCATTTGAGTTAGACCCTGAAGCTTGAGTACAGTATGACATAGAGGAATTCTAGGGGTGAGGCCGTCACCATAGTAGATGGACTGGGCTTCCAACACCAAGCTGAAAAGCTGGGTTGGAGCCATATTGTGATGGGCCTCGAATGCCAAGTTGGAGAGTTTCAATTTAGACATCTTGAAAAATGACAACAATTTTCACAGTAGGAAGCAAAGTAAAGGAAGTGTTCTCAGCAGAAGAGGTGAGGCAGCTAGAAGAGTTAGGAAGCTATTACCAGGTCCATGTGGGAGGTAATGGAGAGCTAACCTGGGAGTGAGGGCCCTGCTGTTTAGTATTCATATTACACCACGTAGCATGAAGTGAGAGGTAATATGCACAGGTCCCACACAGACAAGCAATTAGACCCACACTGGAGTGTTTGTTGTTGTTTGATTGCTCTCTTTTATTACTACTTGGTTTTTTGAAGGGATCCCAAAGACAAGAGTAAGGAACAGAGATGTTAGAGACGACTGGGGTTTCCAGCAAGGATGCCACAGAGAGTGATTCTGCTGATGACAGGCACTGGCGAGTCGGGAGGAGTGGGTTCTGGAAGGAGAGATGCTAGGCAGGACCTTGGGTGTATTTGAGAGTCAGTGTGACGTACAGGTAGATCTATCTAGCAGTCCTTTGTAAGTTCAACATGAAGCTGTATATTTGAGACTCGTCTGCAGGGAAGCAATATTTGGAACTCAGGTTACAAGCTAGAGTGCTGAGCAAGAGGCGATTTTACTTGATTCAGGGATGTGACTCTAGACAATACAAGAATGTAGTTCTACTGCACAAAAAAAACTGACTAGAATTTTGCATTATAACTTCAAATGCTTTCACTTGTTGCATCTGTACATGGTTGACATTTCATAGCCTAAAATCATCTCATCGGTGATATTGTACAGTCTTGTGTATCTGCATTGAAAGAAACTGGGCAAAAACCAGACCTTTTAGAAAAGTGTGTGGCATGACCCCCACTCCCCCAAATGGTTTAATCCGAGCACTGGTTCAATGTGTGCTGTAGGTTGCAGTTACTTTCTATAACTCACTGAATTCGCAGAGCCGCAAACCTTAAGCCTGCCTTTTTCTGCTCAGGCGTTTGCTGGAGTGTCTGGGTAGAGACTCATGCAGACTGGTTCCAATGACTTTGGGAGTTCTGTCTGTGTCTTCAATGGAAACAGTGTCCTCAGTTGGAGCATTTATTCAAGGGGGATACTGCTGGAAGACTCCAGTCTGTGGAAAATTCTGTGTGTGTGAATTCACACACACACACACACAGTATCTTATCACTCTGACCCATTTCCCCCTAATATTTTAGGGAAAAGAGCTCACAGACGACTTGATCTCTAAGTCTTTAAGCACACCAAGCAGAGGGGGTGGTAGCAAGCAGATAGCATTGTGTTTGGTGGGGCCCACGTTTCTTTCAGGCACAGGGGAGCAGCTCATACTCACCATCCAGAGTTCTGCATCAGGGTCATTTACCTGCAACACGAAAACATCAGGTGTTAGCATACACACTCAGGTTCTCTTCCCGCGTTTGGTCTGCTCTGTGATTCATCACAGTCATCGGCACATTCCAGGCACTGCAACAGCCGCCGGTAGGCACCGGGGATACGAAGCAGGAATGAGACATAGTCTAGCAGATGGTGATGGGAGGAGGGGCTTCTGGCTGAACTCAGCAGATGGTTTGAACGTGCAGCCCACACATTTTTGTAAAGAGCTGCAAGGAACTCTGAGAAGGGCGCTCCAGTCTCAGGGAATGAGGAACGCTATTGGGAAGGGGGCGGGAAGTGAACTCGAAAGCCTAACTGTGCAATAAAGGGTTTTGTTCTGATTCCTGGCCTAGACCCTGAACTGTGTTCAGTCTCATCCGCAGGCAGACTATTAAGAAAGGTGCCCAGGCTGCTTCTGCTCAGGTCCCTTTCCAAGTGACACACTGTAAACCAGATCCTTCTGGCCTTGAAGGCAAAGAGAGGGGTGTGGCGGTCCTAGGAACACACTCGTGTCCCTGGTGCGGAGCAGGTGGGGGTTCCAGAAGCACCACCCAATCCCTCTCCTCCACCTACACTACCCGCCTCTGCGGCCCTGCCAGTTCGCAGGTCTCCCTTGCGCGCCGGGCTGGGGACAAGGACGGAGCCGCCGGGGGCCCGGCACCCGGCGCCTGTGGTTCCCGCGGGCCCCTTCCCCACCACCCGTCTCGTGGGGGCGGGCCGCTGACCTGCACCATGGCCGCCAGCGCGAAGAAGGCGGCCATCAGCCCATTGCACGCCCTCCATAGAATCCTCGACCAACGCCCCGAGTCGGGCGCCATGGGCTCGGTGAGCGCTGGACTGGGCGGTCGGAGTCCAGCGCAGGCAGCCCTTCCTTCCGCCGGACGCCCGCCGCGCCCTGGCTCATCCCCGCCCCGCCCGCGGGCGCGCGCCCAGCGGCCTGTAGCCCAGCTGGAGTCGTTGTAAGTTTGCCCACTCGCTCCACCCCCAAACGCGGCAAGGCTAGGGTGTCGCTGTCCCCATAGCAGAGGACCAAAGTGAGACCCCGGGGAACTGGACGACTTGCCAAGGCCCCGGAGCTCATCAGTGGTGGAGGGACGTCGCATTTGACCCCAGAAAGGTCCAACTCCAATGCTTGTCTTCAGTAAAGCTACCTCTCTCACATTAAAAAAAAAAAAAGAAAAGAGATAAGAGAGTGAGACAGATGCATGGGTGTTCGTGTGTGTTTTCTGGTTAGTATTTATGCATTTCTTTCCAAAGCTCAGGAATTTTCAAAGCCCACTAAGCATTATGGTAATTTTTTTTACAGGGGCGACAGCTATATTAGCATCTTAAACAGTTCACAGCTTTTCTGCAGGCAAGCTGGGTTATCTCCATGGGTTTTTATTATGAAAGGTATTTACATAGCATACATATTTACGATTCTTCCCCACCACCAAAACCAACAAAATTTTCACATGCGTTGCTCATGAATTTCTTATAAACTAAAGACACTGAAATATTCACTGTTTGTCTCTTGCTTTATAGTCTTTTTCTGTTTTGCAATTTACCCTTCTGATTAGTTCTTCCCCACGCTCATTTACATATCCATGGGCCTCATCATTTTTGCTGTTCTAGAGTTTTCATCACTTCAGATCTGGCCTCCTGTCCTTTTCACTAACTTCCTGAAACTCTTCAGAAATTTCTTCTCTTGGTTCCATTTCTTTCCAGGAATACTTATTTCAGGAGCACCACTGGCTGGGTGCCTGGCCCCAGGCGACAGGCAGGGACCGGGAAGATAGCCTTGCGGTGTGCTCTGCAGGAAGGGAGCCTGACCTCTGGCCGCAGGAGGCCCTGTCTGCACAGCGGCCACTGGGTGGGGGGTGGGGTGAAGGCTGGGTAGACGGTGGGCAGGCAGAGCCCCACTGCTCAGAGCTGGGCCTGGCTCCTTACTGAGTTCCACCACGAAATCAGCCCTGAGACTGGGAACCTCTGGAGACCACCCTCACTGTCCTGCTCCTTATCTTTAAAAAAAAAGAGTGTCATGGCTGAATTTTGTCCCCTTTCAATTCACACGTTGAGGTCTTAACCCCCAGTGCTTCAGAATGTGACTGTATTTGGTGGCAGGGTCCTAAAAGAAGTAACTAGGTCACAATGAGGTCACTAGGGTGGGCCTTCACCCAGTATGATCCAATACGACTGGTGCCTTCATAAGAACAGAAGATTTGGACGTGGACATGCACAGAGGAAAGACCGTGTGAGGACGCAGCAAGAAGACGTCCATCTGCAAGCCAGAGGGAGGCTTTGGAAGACACTAACCCTGCTGACACCTTGATCTTGGACTTCCAGCCTCGAGAACTACAGTCAGAAAACAGATGCCTGTTGTTTAACACCTCCACACCTTGTCTGTGGTTTTTGTTACAGCAGTCCTAGCAAAATAATCCAGGGAGTGATTATAATATCTGCTCTGCCAGCCAAAGAGAGGTAGGGGTAGTGAGGAAAGAGGGATGTGAAAATGCTTTGTAGATTGTCATGTGCTGCACAACCACTAAGGAGCTTCATAATTCTCATTGTAGTTCGAGACCCTCAGGGTCGCTGTGTGGACATTTGTTCTATTTGCCTGCACAGGGTCCATTCCCCTTCTTCTCAGACCAGCATCACAATTACTGTGAAAGGGACCCCATTGCCCACCGTCAGGGCACATACACTAGGAAGACTGGCCATGCTACCCCCTTTCCACAGATAGACAGGGGACCCTGGCGTGCCAGGCACATTGCCCATCCTCCTGAGCTGGTCTGGGATGCAATGGGATCCGAATTGCCCAGATTCAGTCCTAGGACCTGTGCTGGACTGAGGGTTGTCAGATGAAATACTAGATGCTTAGTCACGTTTGAATTCTAGATCAGCTGGGGGTAATTTTTCAGTACGAATGTGTCCTACATATTTGTTAAATCTGGGAACCCTAGCTGGACTGTTAGAGAGAAGTTTTCTAGTTGCAGAGAATGTTGAGCTAATAGCATGTAAGTGCGAGTGCCCAGGGGAGAGCCTCCCTTCGAGTGAGCTCATGGAGAGGAAGCAGAACTCAGAGGGGAAGAAGGTCTGATCATGTCACTTGAGGCTCTGGATCCAGCCACACCTGAAGCTGGTGACCACCTCTCAGTGCTTCAGTTGTGTGAGCTGGGTTTTCGTCACTTGTGACACAGAATGATGACTTGTACAATCAGGATTCAGTAGCTAAGCCAGTGCCTGAAACCCTCTGCCCCTCCCCATCCCCCTGCTGTATGTTTATTCAGATTTTGCAGATAGGAGAGAGAAGTCTTCACCTGAAATGCAGTGTGAAATACATTTAAATGAATCCAGTGTCCCAGAGACCCCTGCTACAGGGGTCACTTCAGTGCACTTTTTTGCTGCAATGGCACGCTACTGAAGAGATGCTGAGGCCTGGTTGGGAGCGGAGGCCTGTCAACGCTGGCTTCCCCAAGCTGAGAGGGCAACACAAAGGGCCTTCCTCCTGCCAGACTCCCCACCACCTGGCCACCAGTTCAGTGAGAGATCAGGAAAACAATCAGAGCCACTAGTGCCAGGTGAGGGAGACTTGCTTCTCCATCAGAATCCAACAGTACCCGCCCGGGCAGCATGTGGATGTCTGTGCTCCAAGAACTGGGAAGGAGAGTGCTTGCTTGTTCTCTGAGAGTGGGGTTATCAGTCCAAGGCTAGGAAATGGAGCGGCGGCTGGCGAGCTCACAGAAAGACTCAGATGGCCTCCCAAGGCCCCCAGATTGAGACGGCTGGCAAATGCATGGACACATCTGGAAGAGCATCAGCAGAAGGGGGCAGAGTTGTGTCTGTCCAGGAGGCAGGGCAGGCCCAGGCCACCCCAGCACAGGCTGGAGAGGTGCTTTGCTGCACTGGACATGGTGCTCCACTGGACAAGGCCACTCTCCTGGGGACTCAAGTGACGACGCTTGAGGTGACAAGCTCAAGCTTATCCCTCTCCTTGCTGAGATCCTAGAGCTCCAATTCCAGAGGCTGGGGCTCCATGCCCAGCTAGCCTGCAGAGTGCCGGATGCACTGACCTGCTGGCACCAGCAGCCTGGTCAATGAGCCAGGTGTGTTTCTAAGGATATACTAATAGCATGCTGTTCTCTCTTACAGACTCATTTACCTTGTAGCCATCTCCATTATCCACATGTCTCCATATATGCCAGGTGTCAGGGGGTGGGAAGAGTGAATAAAGCCTGAGGCAGGGCCATCACTGGTGAGTGGACCCTCTCCCTGTAGCGTGTCCCGAGTATGGGTATTGGTGAAGCCCACTGTGTGACATTTCGGGGACAGGAACCCTGCCCTGTGCCAGATATTGTCCTTTCCTTGCCTACCAAATTGAATCAGCAAAACTCCCCCTCCCTCTAGTCTGCCGATTCTGTGTCAGGGAAGCTCGGCGTGGGGGGGGGGCGTGGAAGGGGGGTTGAAATAGGACAGCAGAAGGATTCTGCTTTGGGCCATGCAGGTTGCTCCTAAAGTCTCTCCACTCAGACGTGCACCCCACTGCAGCAAAGATTGGTCTGCTTCTGCAAAACCCACCCGGTCCCTCAAAGGACGTGGGTTTCTACTGTCAGCAGAACTTAGACCACATTATGAAAGCCTTAAAACTTACTCATCGATTGGCGATGAAAGATACCCGACTCAAATAACGGTCCTCGATATCCTTGATGTCCCCGTACACCTCCAGAAGTAGGACACGTGGGGCTCTCTGCACACGTTTCTACCCCTCACTCTGCCCCCAGCACGGGAAACACTCACTGGGCCGTTTGCTGCATCAGTCACTAAATACTTATTCAGGCTGTGCTGTGTGTCAGGCACTGTGCTGGTGCCTGAGGACGTGAGAGCAGAGGAGACACAGTCCTTGTCTTGAGGAGCCTGCAGACTAGACAGTAATCACACAAACAGGGCAGGCGGTCCCAGCAGGTGACGGGCTGGTGCTGTGAAGGAAACGTGAGGGCTGCTGTGGGGATGTGTGAGATAAAGGGATCTGGATCTCTTCCATGGTTTGGGGGAGCTTTCTGGAGAGGAGACTTCCAGGCATGTCCTGAAAGAACGATAAAGAGGCAAATGCAGGTGCCGAAGGCATGGACCAGTGCTTAAAGCTGAGAGAGGAGCCCGGGAGGGGGCCCTGGATCCTGATGCTCACCAGGGCTGTGAGGCCTGGAGGAAGATGAGGCGGGGAAGGTGCCGGTTAAGATGATGGGTTTACCCCCAGGGCGATGAAGAGACTCTGGAGCACTTTGCTCCCATTTGGCTGACCTCTCGGCTATTTTAAAGACCAGGAAGATCTCACAGCTCTGCCCTTGATCTTTAGGGCCTGATTACTTGAAGCCCTTTGCGATGTAGGAAAAATCTGGATGTTGTGACATGGCTGTTGGAATTGTTGTTGTCCACGAGATGGCAGACTTCTGCTACCAATGGGGTCAGTGCCACTCCGCCACTCCGTGGGTGCCAGGGGGGCGGGAAAGCCAGCTGGCTGTGCTTCCCAAGGCTCCTTCTGGAAGGTTGTGATGTAGACTCTCTGGGTGAAAGCAGAGTTGGTATCAGCCTGAGGTGAAGAAGTGCAAACAGGACTCTGTACCAGGAAATACTTGTGTTCAAACAGGAGGTGCAGGGAAAGAGCTGGGCTTTGCCGTGGGGCTGGAAGAGCTCCAAACTGTTGTCCCAAGGTTACAGGAAAATCAGACACGCTTAAGAGGAGCAGTCAAAGCTTCTAATATCAGAGCATTCCAAAAGGAAATAATGATGATAATTGCTATCAATTACTGAGTGTTTACTGCAAGCCCAGCTGCTGCCCTTTCACCTCCCGGACGTCCGAGGGCCACACCAGTCCCGAATCTCTACATCTAAACTCACACCTGCCCCTGTCCCGCCAGCCCCTCTCCCCTCCCCGTCTGGGTTCCCTTCCTCTGTGAATGGCACCATCACATATTCAGTTCCTCCTGGATTAGCTGAGTGGGATGCCTTAGCAAACTGCCATAAAACTGGAGACTTAACATGAGAGAAATTTATTCTCTCCCAGTTCCGGAGACCAAAGTCCAAAATTTGAGGTTTTGGCAGGGACGCACTTCGTGCTGAAGGATCGGGAGATTCCTTTCTTACCTCTTCCGGCTTTTGGAGGCTTCCTGTGGCCACATCACCCCAGTCTGTCTGTCCCTTCACACTGATCGATGGCCTGCCCTGTCTCTCATGAGCAGACTCGTAGTTGGATTTAGGGCCCACCCGGACAATACAGGATGGTCTCTCCCAGACATCCTGAACTGAATTAAACCTACAAGCACCATGTTTCTAAATAAGATCGTGTTCACAGGTTCCAGAGATTAGGCTGTGAACATACCTTTTCAGCGGCCACCATTCCGCTCTGTACGCCCTGAGGAAACCTGGACGTATGCCCGACACCTCTCCCTCCTCACGGAGTCTGCCCAGTGTCCTTCATCTTCACTGCCCAAACCTAGGCCGAGCCGTTAGCTTATCTTTCCTAACCTCCTAACTGGTTTCCCTGTATCCACCCTGCTGTGGGCTGAACCGTGGCCTCTCCCATCCTCCAGTCTTGTGTTGGAACTGTAACTCCCAAAGAGACTGCGTTGGGATAGAGAGCTTTGAGGGAGATCATTAAAGCTAATTGGGGTCATGGGGTGGGGCCTCAATGCGATAGGACTGCAGTCCTTCTAAAAAGCAGAAGGGCCACCGGGCTACCCCTCTCTATGCACTTACA
>PVKM010029307.1:0-17809 GCA_004027735.1 Carollia perspicillata | reverse complement strand
TCGTGATACTGGACAACTCCATCTCAGTTGGTAGATAGTGACTGCTTGGCCACCACAGCCCTACCCCCTGGGGCTCCCAGCCCCAAACTCCCAGTTCAGAACCAAAAGGGGTACCGCCTGGCACAGCAGGTGCTCCTGTAGTCCCCCTACCCTGCCCCAAGTGCTGAGGTTGACATCTGTTCTGATGAGCCATGCCCCAGGCACTCTGCTGGGTAAATAAATATCCTGAATGTCTCCCCTGGAATTCTAGCAAGGAAGTCAGTATCCTGTAGTGTGAGTGAGGCAGGAGGTGTAGAGGTGTTCTCAAGAGCTTGAATTACTGGGGGACCTCCTCAAAGTTTAGAAACTTAAGTATTCTTTTCAAATGCTCAGTTATTACTCCTAAACTCCTTTGATTCTAAATAATTGTTTACATTTTTAATAACTTTATTGAGGTATAATTTGTGTGCCAGAAAATTCACTTGTGTAGAGTGTACACAATTCAGGGTTGTTGTTTTCTTATGGGAGCTGTGCAGCTATCCCCACAGTCTGATGTTAGAACATTTCCATTACCCCCACCCCCCAAATATTCCTCCCAATCATTTTCAGCCATTTCCCATTCCACCCCAGCCCCAGGCAAGCCAACCACTAAGTGGACTTCCTGTCTCTGCATATATTTTCTTTTTTAAAAATTTGATGTCAAGTTCAAGCATTTAATTTTCTACTGAAAAGGTGACCAAAAGTAAGTTTTTGTGTCTGTGTTCTTTCGAAGTAAAGCTCACCTGCCCCGTGGCCAGGTCCTTTAAATTTAAACCAAGTGAGCTCTGCGTGGTCCCACGGCTACTGCTTGTGTGTTTGTGCCTCACAGCAGGTGGATTCTATACCTTCTGTGCTCATTCTCTTCTCTGGGTCCAAAGTTCTCTTGAGAATCAAATGAAGAAATGCCTGTTAAATGCAAATACACTTTCAAATCATTCTTGTTTAAACCAAATGTGGCAAATAGAGCTACTTGCTGAACTTCGCCAAAGATGTCTTTTGTGTGGCTCATATACCTTTTAAAAAATGGGAATTAGCTGCCAATATAAAAATCCAGGGGCTTTTTCATGAAAATCGATTTCCAGGCTTTCTTTAGAAATCTGAAGCTCTGGCCTCGGAGGGCCCATTTCCCTCTGGCGGTAGTTTGCTGGGGCTGAGTGTCAGCCGTCCCTCTCCGCAAGGGCGGGGATTTACTCTCCAGTTAACCATACCTCCTAGCCATTTTCTCTCTCCAATTTATCATCATGCTTTTGTGGCTGTTTTTCTAACAGTAGAGTTAAAAGAAAATGAAATATATTTGTCTCTATGTCTCTATCAAAAGTGGGAAAAAGAAAGATAGACCAAGAAGGCCGTGTATTTCAAGAAAAGTGGGAGAGAGCGTATTTCTTCGTGGAAGTGCAGAATATCCCTACGTGTTTAATATGCAAACAGAGCATGTCTGTATCAAAAGAGTACAACCTAAGACGCCATTACCAAACCAACCACAGTAAGCACTATGACCAGTATACTGAGAAGATGCGTGACGAGAAGCTTCATGAGTTGAAAAAAGGACTCAGAAAGTATCTCTTAGGGTCATCAGAAATTTTGTGTCCTGAGCAAAAACAAGTATTTGCAAATGTGAGTCCAAAAGAAAATGCTGCCGTGCAGCCCGTAGAAGATGTGACCGGGAACTTATGGGAGAAGTTACGTGAAAAAATCAAGTCGTTCGTGGCATACTCTATTGCAATCGATGAGATTACAGATATTAATAATACCACCCAGTTGGCCATATTCATCCGTGGTGTCGATGAGAATTTTGATGTGTCTGAAGAACTTTTGGATACAGTGCCCATGACAGGTACAAAATCTGGAAATGAGATATTTTTGCGTGTTGAGAAAAGCCTTAAAAAGTTTAATATCGACTGGTCTAAATTAGTAAGTGTGGCCTCCACTGGCACCCCTGCCATGGTAGATGCGAACAATGGGCTTGTTACAAAACTGAAGTCCAAGGTGGCGATGGTGTGCAAGGGTTCAGATCTGAAATCCATTTGTTGCATTATTCACCCAGAATCACTTTGCGCTCAAAAGTTAAAGATGGACCACGTCATGAATGTGGTGGTTAACTCAGTGAACTGGATATGCTCCCGTGGACTGAACCACAGCGAGTTTACAACTCTGCTTTATGAACTGGACAGCCAATATGGCAGCCTTCTGTACTACACAGAGATCAAGTGGCTCAGTCGTGGGCTGGTGCTGAAGAGATTTTTTGAATCGTTGGAAGAAATCGATTCCTTCATGTCATCCAGAGGAAAGCCCATTCCTCAGCTGAGCTCTCAAGACTGGGTGAAGGACTTGGCCTTCTTGGTTGATATGACAATGCATCTGAACACTTTAAACGTATCTCTCCAAGGGCATTCACAAATCGTTACACAGATGTACGACTTGATTCGGGCATTTCTGGCAAAACTGTGCCTTTGGGAAACTCATCTGGCAAGGAATAATCTGGCCCACTTCCCCACACTGAAATCAGTTTCCAGAAGTGAAAGTGATGGCCTGAACTACATTCCCAAAATTGTGGAATTAAAGACTGAATTCCAGAAAAGACTCTCTGATTTCAAACTGTATGAAAGCGAACTGACCCTGTTCAGCTCCCCGTTCTCCATGAAGATCGAGAGCGTGCATGAGGCGCTGCAGATGGAGGTCATTGATCTGCAGTGCAACACGGTACTGAAGACCAAGTACGACAAGGTGGGGGTGCCGGAGTTCTATAAATACCTCTGGAGTAGCTACCCCAAATACAAAAACCACTGTGCAAAGATTCTTTCCATGTTCGGGAGCACCTACATTTGTGAACAGCTGTTTTCCATTCTGAAGCTGAGTAAGATGAAGTACTCCTCCCAGTTAAAGGACTCACAGTGGGACTCTGTCCTCCACATCGCGACATGAAGAACACTTCCAGCAATTCCCCAGGGGGTGGGAGACTGGAGTCCTCCCGGCCCGAGGGATTTTGAGATGGGGAAGTGAATTATTCAGTGTTTCTGTTTTTCAGCGTTTTTCACTATGACTTGGAAACATAATTTGCAGTATCATACCTGTTTTTTAATGATATTTTATGCTTCACTATAGTCCAGTAAAAACCAAGAAAGTTTTCTCGTATTTCTAGGAGTTGACTTTTCTTATGCCTGGCCTGTGTCACTCTCTCACATACTTGCTTCCTGCCTGTAGCCATTGGGGCCAGCGTCTCCAGGCCTAACTAAGTCAACAGAGAACAGGGAGATAGACGGATGTGTGTATTCATTGAGGGGCACACACGCACACACATTTATCACCCACCCTTTCGGATGGTGTCCCTCGTGACCTAACATGACTCCAAGTTTAAGTACGGTTGGTTGGAAACGTATTCACAGACTGTAGCATCCCTGTGTTATCAGCCTCTGCCTCCACAGGACCCCAGAAAGGCAGGGCTTGAAATGGAAAACCCAGAACAAATAGCATTTGCCTTGAAAAGGCAGAGAAACTTGAGCCCTACTCCTACTTGTATTTTTTCAACTTCATTTTGAAATAATTCAGATTTATAGAAAAGCTGCCGAGATGAAGTTAGTGTGCCTGTCAGCCCGATGCTCACACGCAGCTCTTTACCCCTGTGCTGTCACTTGTTCGCCTTCTGCCCGCCTCACTTGTGTGTTCAACGGTGACTACAGGGTAGAAACGAATGAGTAACTGTAACGTGTGTGCAAGCTTCTGTGCATAATTTTTATGAACACTTGAGGGAAAGTTGTACACATCATTTACCCCTAAATACTTCATGGAGTATTTTCTAAGAATAGGGATATTTTTGCCCTGACCAGAGTGGCTCAGTTGGTTGGGTGTCGTCCCACTAAGTGAAAGGTCGCTGGTTCGATTCATACCTGGGTTGCAGGCCTGGTTCCTGCTGGGGTACATGTGAGAGGCAGCCAATTAATGTTTCTCTCCCTCTCGTTCTCCCTCCCTTTCCCTCTAAAAATAAATAAATAGCCCTGGCTGGTGTGGCTCAGTGAATTGAGCACCAGCCTGTGAACCAAAAGGTCGCAGGTTCAATTCCCAGTCAGGGCACATGCCTGGGTTGTGGGCCAGGTCCCCAGTATGGGGCAGATGAGAGGCAACCACACATTGACGTTTCTCTCCTTCTCTTTCTCCCTCCCTTCCTTTCTGCCTAAAAAGTAAATACATAAAATTTATTAAAATAAAAAAATAAAATCTTTTAAAAAATAGAGATATTCTCTTAACATTACCAAGATTTCGTTACCAACTCCAGTGTATCAGACATTGATGCAACACTTTAATCCGTTTTACCATTCATACTCCAAATTTGTCAGCTGACCCAGTAATGGCCTTGTTATAAGCATTTTCCCCCCTGGCGGGTTGCCATTTAAAAGCACACACAGGCCTGTGTGTGTGTATCTGTGTTCTTAGTCTCTATTTGTCATTGGAATTAGTGACCCCAAATTGTGAATACTTCAGGTTGCAGGAATTAATCTCATTAGGGCACAAACAGGCTAAGGACCGCGATCTGGTGGCCCATGCAGGAAGCAGCGGAAAAGGAGGCTTTAATAAGAGTGAGGGGAGACTGCAGGGGGGAGAGACCACAATCTGCAGGTGGTTACCTGGCAAGGCACCCAGCACCAGCTGGAGCCTGAATGCTTGTCTGCAGACCCGGAAAATGACCCAGCCTGGGCAGTTCCTCTCACTGGAAGGTTGACTGCAGGTACAGCTGGGTCCCGCTAGCTCAGAGACTTCCTTCCTGGGAAAGAGACCCAGGATGGACTGATTTACAGGGATGGGGGGACCAACTCCTGGCGCACCTGAGCAGATGTGGTCCCCAGATATCATAGGTGGGGCCCTGCATTAACCAGACTCGCCTGAGATTTAGGATCTTGAATCACTTTCAAACAACGATGGTTGGCTGGCAGGGAAAGCTCAGCCTCCCCATTTTAGAGACAGACAGCTGAGGCACGGAGTGGTTGAAAGGGTTGCCCCAGGCCACACGCCCAGCAGAGGAGTCTTCAGGACTCAAACCCAGGTTTGTGTGACTCCAAAGCTCATGTTCTTTTCCCTTTTCTGAGTGGTCACTGTGCCCAACGTGGAGACTGTTGTACAGCCTCAGCTCATCTGTTGCATGTGTGGCTCCCTGGTGGTTGGTTAGCCTGGTGATAGGCAAGGGACAGCTGGGCTGCCTTCTCTTGACTGGGCCATTCGTGGGGTGCTTTGAATTAACTCTTAAGGCCCCTAGATTCCTTCTATACCCTGCAGCATCTGTTGGGACCTGGGTGGCTTGACCAGCACTGTCACTCCTGTGACTGGGGAAAATGATTGAACGAGTGGGGTGGTTTCCAGTAGTCATGCAGATGCAGTGTCTATGAATGGGAGCTGTGATCAGAGATGGGGAAGGGCTCAGCCCGAGAGCTGGGGCCTGGATTTGGTAGGTCCCTGTCAGCTCAGGGGGCAGGGGTGGCCTGCATGTGTCCCAAGGCCCTGTATTCCTATCCAGGGTGGGCAGAGGAAAGAGCTGCTTACTCCTCCAACACAGGAGATGGACGTGGGGGCCGAGGAGGGCTCTGGAAGCTGTCCCACATCACTCTCTGTCCCCCGAGTGTCCCTGAACCACAGGGCCAGGATAATGTGGTGGGTCCAGTAGGGCTTTGGAGTCAGAAAGAAAGCCCAGCTCCCCCTCCCAGCTCTGCCACCTACTTGCCCTGCTCCCTTCAACAAATCACGTTTTCTGAGCCTTGGTTTCCTCATCCACAAAGTACCTACCTGACAAGATTGTTGTCAGAAGTAGAGACGATGTGAAGAGCCCAGCACTGTGCTTGGCCTCAAGAAACTAGCTGCCCAGACAGTGCAGGCCTAACTCGGACCCCGGTGCCTACCACATGCCCACCCAGCAGCATTCTAGTCCGCTTCCCTGTGCATGGCAGAGGCCTGCAGAGGCGCCCTCCTGACCCCGGGCACACCCACCACCAGGGTCCTCCACACCAGCATGCTGTTGTGGGGCCAGCACATAACCACATCCGGGGAACTAGAAATACAGAAAAACATGGGGGAAAGGGCTTTATCTTGAAAAAAAACCTAAAAATTATGAAAATAAGTACTTTATCTCACACTCTGTTTAATTGTTTTAAGTTATAATTACAACTGAACAAGCTAAAAGGTTGGGGTGCCTGTGGTTAATTTTTCCACAGCTTTGCATGACAGTCCCTGAAACTGGACTTTTCCAGCAAACAGGAGCCTGCAAAAAAGCAAACGAAAGGCCAATCATTTTCTCAAGGCTTGTCTCAATTGTTTGATGATCACTTACTCTCTTGAGATACACCAGTCCCCTTCCCAATTTCCTCTGATCTCTAAGGGACCAGCCTTGCCTGTCCCCAGGTAGCTGCTCTCCCACAGAAGGACAGCTCTTCATGTCACCCGTGGCCTTTGTTACAAGCTGCATTTTTGCAAGATTTGCAGCTCCAGTGTGCACCTTAAGAGTCTTTCCATTTTGAGAAAGACCCACCAGCAAAACGTTTGAGGCCTTAGGCTGGCAGTAATGCTGCAGTCAGTGGTTAGGATCTGTTCATCTGAGTATTTGCTTTCTGGGACAGCCTCCTAACTGCACAGGCTCAGTGAAGAATCAGAGACACCTCCTCCCTATATACCTAAATTACAATTTTTTGTCAACTAGTGTGCACACATGAAGTCACACAATGCCCTGACCCCCTTCGCTGTGTACTGTGTCCAACTTCAGGTCTGTTCTGCAGTGGGGCCAGAGTATGAGAAGGCAGTTGGGGTCCAGAAGTTCCTCTTGCATTTGGCCTTATGCAAACTTGATCTTGGCCAAGGCCAGGTCAGTTGGCAATCAGACCTTAGCTCTTGCAACTTCCCCCCCCAACCCCAGCAGAGCTCAAGCCATGTCCTAATTGTACCCCAGCACCCCTCGGTCTCTGCCCACTCCAAGCAACATTTATTGAGGGCAGAGGGTGGGTAGCTAGGGTGATGCCCAGAGCTGCCCTAAGCATCCAGAGCTCAGACTCTAATAACATATACAGGGATCCGGGTCAGAGGTGGCGGAGGGGCCAAAGAGTCATCTGGGGGCGGTACCCGGGCCTCAGACGGCGGACGCCAGCTTCCGCTTCGTGCTGTCGCTGCAGCGGTTCAGGATGAGGTCTGCACTGGGCCGTGGGGGCACAGCCGGCTGCGGCTTCGGGCGCTGAGTCTCCGGCACTTCCGCTGCCAGAGAGCGTGACCACGTAAGAGGCCCCGCCTCCCGCCCTCACACCAGTCCCACCTCTCATTGGCCTCCCGCCCCGCCCCGCCCCGCCCCGAGCTGCCCCTCCTGCACTAATGCAGCGAAATCCCAGCGCTCCGTTTAGACCACGCTGGCCCCGCCCTCAGACTCACATCACTGTCTTGCCCCGCCCCTCGGCTCTAGCACTTACCTAGCCGGCTCCCTGGGCTCTGCGGTCCCGGCCGCACCTGGCGGCGGCGCTGCTGCAAAAAGCGGACGCTGTTGCGTCGATAGGTGTCCTGGCTGAGGCGCTTTCGTGATCGCTGGTGGATGCTGTGCGCGTTGCGAATGGACGACCTGGGCCCAATGGGACAGGGACGTTGGTCATCGCCCCGGAGCCCCTGCCGCCCTGGAGCGGCCACGTCCCTGCCCGCGGGGACTCGCATGGCCACCTCTGGGATCCAGCTACTGCCCCGAGGAAATGGGGAGCGGCAGGTGGGGGTTGGGGTGGGGAGGTCTGGCACGGCCTGACTGCGGCTGCCCTTCACCGACGCGGACTCTTACCGTGCTGCAGAGCCCAGGTCCATTTCCCACGCCCCTCACCAGCCTTCAGCCGGCTCCCTTCCCAGGAAGCCTTCCGGACTGCCTCATCCCACAAGGACCATCCTCAAAGACTGTGGGCATCGACGCCTTCACCTCCACCTCACACCCCTGCTTTCCTACCATCCCGGTGCCAGTGCCACAGCGCGAGGTGGGGGGGTGGGGGGCGGTGTCCTGACTCTTGACTCAGTGAGGGTGCAGCCTTCCCCGCCAGGCTCGGAGCTCCTACCCAATCTCCCCAGCACCAGTTCTGTCAGTCCAGGACAGACCGAGGGAACCCGTGGTGAACCCCAGTCCGAAGGACTCACCTACGGGGCGGTGCCCCTCGGCTCTTGATCTGGCTTTGGGCCTGGGCTATGTCCTGCCCCGCCTTCTGCAGGTACAAGGACGGGAAGTAGCCCGTGATGTCTCCTTTCCTGCAGCAGAGATAGAAGCCAAGGCAGTGGGGAGATCAGGGCTCCCTCTACACAGTTGGGGTAAGGCAGTTGGGAGGTTGCAAACATCCATCTGGTGAACACCAGACTCTGACCCTCTGGGCCTCAGTTTACTCATCTATGCAACACAGACCCTACCAGCTGTGACACTGGGGGCGGAAATTAGCAAATGCAAACCTCCCCGGGGATGTGCACTTGTTGTAAAACCTCTGCAAATACTGCATTTGTCAGTTTTTCTTTTATGGGGATTGCCTTGTGTGTACTAAGAGACCTTTGCCCAACTCCACTCACAGAGTTCTCCTATGCTTTCTTCCAAAAGCTTTTTAGGTTAGGGCTTTGTGCTTGGTAAAACCTGTGATCCATCCCAAATAAATGTATATAGTGTGAAGTCGGGGTCTAAGTGTTTTGGGTTTTTTCTTCCATATGGATATCCAGTTGTTGAAAGACTTTTTTTTTTCTATTCTCATGGCCGTATTTGGGAGTGAAAAACTTTTCATAATACAAAATTCACTCAGTAAAACTCTGATTCTTCTTGGCTGGTAGAAGAATCACAAGCAGACTCTCACAGGTGCATGGTAGGGGTTAACAAGCGTGAGTCTAAAAGGTTGAGAAACCCTGTCTCAAAGCCTCCAGCCCAGAGCCATGCTAAGGATGGGTGTTGTGGCCACAGTTCACTGGGGCCGTGTACTGGCCTGTAACCCAAGCATCTGTAAGCACTGTGCAGGGACCTGGGGAGGCCCGGGGGCTCCAGGGAAATGTCTCTGCTTTCCCAAAACTAGGGGGGAAATGAGTATGGAATTGCAGCAAAAGATTTAACAGGAAAATGGATGAGGAGTCTATTCTACCAGTTATCAAACATAATAATTAATACAAAACTTAGCTGTATTGCTGGACAAGGGTCAATAGATAAGTGACCCCAAGTCACAAAGGAAAAATGTACCCACTCTGACAAGGACACTGAACCCAAAACAGGAAGGGTGGGATTATCACTCGCCTGCTACCACAATGGACACTGAGCCCAAAGAGGAGCTTACCCTGTGTCACACGGCCAAGTCAGCGGCAAGTCAGCCTAGACCCCAGACAGGCCCTGCCTGGGGCTGGGGCTGGTGCAGTGGGAGGAGGCGTGCTCTCTTACCTGATGACCCACCAGCCGTCCAAGAGCTTATGAATGACCTCGATGGTTTCACCCTGCCGGAGGGACACCTCGTCCTCCATTGCAGCAGTGTAGGCTTTGATGGTGACGTAAGGCTCACCTGGTCCGCAGTGAGGGGGAGGGGCATGGTGTGAGGATCTGCCCAGCACAGGACTCAGCAGCCCTCCTCTCCTCTCTGGGCCTGGGGCTTCCTCCAACTGGTCCTTCTTGGTCTCCTCCTGCAGGCTCCTCCCGGCCTCTTGTGGGGCATCCTGGAGTTCTGCCCTCCTGCCCCACTCCCACCCACCACAGTCCACACGAGGGGCCAGGAGCTCCCATGACTTCGAAGCCTTGGTCAGGCCCCTACACAGAGGAGTGGCCCTGCAGGAAGTGTGGGGGGTGGAGCACCGTCTACTGACTCCAGCCAATGGTGGGCACGGCACCTGGGGATGAGGCCCAGTGTGCACACCTTTTCCAGTTTTTAAGGAGGACCCATAAATCCACATAAAATTGTGAAACCTCTCCATTTTAAAATATGGGGAACCAGTTCTAATTTTTTTCAAACTCTACTGGAGCCCCATTCAGCCTGGGGGCTGCCAGTTTTCCCCTCTAGTCAGCAATGATGCCCCCCTCCTCCAGGCAGCCCTCCTTCCTGAACCTCGGGTCTATTCACCATTCAGCTTCCCGGTGGCCCTGGCCCCAGTCAACTGCCACCCAGCATCCCAGGCTGACCTCATCACCCCCACCTCATTCCTCCTCCTGGTTCCCTGCCCTGACCACCTCCTACCAGAGCCGCCAAGCCAAACTGTAGGGTCTCAGCTCTGACTCCCCTTCTGCCAGCCCCCATGATGTCCAACCCCAAAGGAGTCACTTCTGGCTTCTCAGTATCCCCAGGCTCTTCCCACTCCTTCCCCCCACACCCCTGTGGCCATGGAGGATAAGGGGTACCTGCATAGTTGGGCTCAGGGTCCTCTGCCTCGTCGGGACTGTCCAGGGGCTCCAAGTAGGAGGCTGGGACCCAGCCTCGCTTTGTCTTCATTTGGCAGAACCACCAGCCTGTGCCCAGGGTGTGAGGCAGTACGTCAGGTCGGGCCTGGCAGCCTTCCTCAGCCACAGGGTGGTGAAGACACTCAGACACACAGACATCCAACACTTGGATTCAGAAATGTCACCTTCACCACACTCCACACCAAAATCATACACACACATACACGCAGGGTCACAGAATCAGAGTTTGGAACCCGCTTCACACATGATGAGGAGCCGGCCTGCCCACCCGGATGTGGCCCCCGGAGATGCGCGGCGAAGCCTGCCTGTGTGCAGATGCCCACAGCGGCCCCAGAGCGCACGCTCAGAGACAGGGTGATCGCAGTGTGGGGAGGACAGCCAGGGCCCCAGGGCAGAGCCGTGGTCGGGGCTTGTGGCCATGGGCCCAAGCAGCAGGGGAGGAAGGTCCGGGCAGGGCAGGAGACTGACCGCTCTCGCCCTTCTCCACGACGTCCACCACATCGCCCATGGCCAGAGCCATCTCAGAGCCCGAGCTCTTCTCGTAGTCAGCAATGGCCCGGTACGTTTGCAGGATGATGGGGCCCGTGATGTCTGGGCAGAGGGAGCACAGGGTGAGTGGGTGCTTTGCCGGGGGGCCTCCTGGCCTCCCTGTGATCCCTTGTGGGGCCATCAGAACTGGCAGTGGCATCCCACTCCCACCCAGCTCCAGGCATGCCGCAGGTGGGCGCGCCCTGCAAGCTGGAAAGAGCAGGGACAAGCCGCGCAGCCCTGCCTTTAGTGAGCACCTAGTGTGTTCTAGTCACACACTTCACACGTTCTCTCTCTCATTTCATGATGTTAGTGAGCAGTCGCCCCACCTTCGGTGTGCACACGAATCACCCAGGGTTCAAACTCAAATGAATTTCTGATTCCATAGATCCGTAGTGAGACCAGAGAGTCTGCATCTTCAGCCAGCCCCGAGATGCTGCAGCTGCTGGTGCCCTGTTAAGGGCTGAACTGTGCCCCGACACCCCGAATTCTCACACTGAAGCCCAAACCCCCAGTACTCTGGAATCTGACTGTATTTGGAGTCAGGGCCTTTGAGGAAGTGACTACGGTTAAATGAAGTCATAAAGGTGGCACCCTAATCTAATACGATTGGTGTCCTTCTCAGAAGAGGAAGATCCCCGGCTGGTGTGGCTCAGTGGATGGAGCGAGGGCTGCGTACCAAAGGGTCGCCGGTTTGATTCCCAGTCAGGGCACATGCCTGGGTTGCAGGCCAGGTTCCCAGGTGGGGGCATGCCAGAGGCAACCACAGATAGGTGTTTCTCTCCCTCTCTTTCTCCCTCCCTTCCTCTCTCTAAAAATAAATAAACAAAATCTTTAAAAAGAAGAAGAGACAGAGGAAAGGTCGTGTGAGGACCTAGCGAGGAGGTGGGCGTCTGCGGGCCCAGGAGAGAGGCCTCGGCAGGAACCAACCCTCATGACTTGGTCTCAGACTTCCAGCCTCCAGGACTGGAAGAACTAAATGTTTGTTTTTCAAACCACCCAGACAGTGGAACTGTTATGGCAGCCAGAGCTGGGTAAGACACTGCTGTGCCACCCCTGCAGGCCACCTTTGCCCCTGAACCTGTTCGTTCACTCAGCCACCACATCCCCCAGCATGTGCCGGGCTCTGCAGCCACGGAGGCAAGGGGAGTGCCTTCACCACAGCTCTTACCTCCTGCTCTTCGCCCTGTACACCCTGAGCTCAGGTCCCTGACCATGTCAACAGTCCCCTTGGGTGACCTGCATGGGCTGCCCCTGGCCCTCTTACCTGCAACGTTAGTCTTCCCGTCTTTAGGTACCAGGTATGTCTCTGGCTTTTTCACCCTGCAGAAGGGAACAGTCTGGGTTAGACGCTCAGCTTCCCACTGGGAAATGGGATGCTCCCGGTGGACCTGAAGGACTTCCCACAAGAGAAAGGAATGTGGGAAATGGGGCCACTGCAGAGAGAAGGGGCATCGGGGATTATGGGGTGGTGGTTTTGCCAGCCTGAGGCGGGAACCCCGAGGAAAGGCGTCCGCTGTAAAGACAGCAAAGGCCTCCTGCCCTGGCGCCCCGGTTCTGGGAGAGGCTCCTGTCGGCTCCTGGGCCAGCTCCCTTCTTCTGGAGCCCAGAGAGCGGCCAAGGTGGGGGCGGGGCCTGCCTCTGGGAGCTGCCCTTCCTGCATCAGGGGTGAGTTCAGGGGTCAATGAGCACTGGCTGGAGTGATGGTCTGTGGCAGCCCTGTCCCCCAGTCACCCCCACACTCAGTGACCAGAAAGGGACCTTCCCAGCCTGTCCCCGAGATCTCAGCCTCTCAGGTGACCTCCATGCAGGGCCCTGAGCAGAGAATGAGGTAACGAAAGGGCGCCAGGGGCCTGAGAGGTGTGCAGCAGTCAGCACTGGCCACCGGAGCCCCACACCCTCTGGCCCTTTGCCATCTGTGAGCGCGCCACACGGATAAAGGGCTTTCAGAAGGCTTTGGGGGCCCCCTCCCCTCAACCCTTGCCTCCTGTGGCCACACCACTTGGAGGTGGCCGAGTGGAGACTTGGAAAGGATGCCCAGTGGTTAGAGGTCACATGGGCCAGAGCTGGAATCTTGCCTCCTTCTCTTTCTGGCTGTGTGCCTTTGGGCAAGTTGCTTCCCCTCTCTGAGCTGCAGCCTCCTCATCTGTAACATGGGCAAAGTCCGGCCCCTGACTCAGGGAACCAGCCCATATCCTCTCCCACCTGCCTCAGACCAGGGCAAGGTCACTCACTGGCTGTCCGTGGGGAGCTTGAGGTCGTCGGGGCGCACCTTGAAGAACTCAAGGAGGTGCGGGCAGCGGGAGATCTTGGCCGGCAGGCCCATGAGCGTATTGCAGTACTCGGTGAGCGTGCCCTGGCGGCTCTCCGTGGTCCGCTGCCCATCAAACCACTTTGGTGCTGACCGGACCAGGAAGGGGCGCCAGAGAAACAGTGAGCACATTTCTTGAGGTCAAGTCCAAAAAGGGGTAGGGGAGGAGGGGGCAGCTTGGAGGGCAGGTGAGGAGAGCCAAGACAAGTAACCCGCCCCGATGACTCAGCCCCTCACCTGGAAGGTGGGGGATGATTCTGTTCTCCACGTTGATGTCCCCCGCCTCAATAGGGAACATTTCCTTTAAAGTTTTCTAGACAGGATAAAAGACACGAAGGAGTATTTTTCATTACAACACTAAAACACACTGGAAATGACCCAAATACCCTCCTGATCAGCCAGGCTTCAAACTTCCGGTGGCATTCCTCTCTTTCTCCCCCGCCTCGAATCCAGCCACCAGCAGACGCTTCCAGTTCTACTCCGGATATCTTTCCAGAACCTGACCCTCCTCACGACCCCCCCTGCCACCACCTTGGTCTGAGCTTCCACAAGGCCTGGGCTTTACAACCTTGTGTCCTTCCCTGCTTCTACCTAGTCTGTCCTCAATCCAGCACCCAGAGGGATCCTCTTAAAACCTAAGTTGGACCCTGTCCCTCCCTGCCTCTCAGCTCACTGACAGTGGAAGCCAACAGCCTCACATCGGTCAGCAAGACCTGGCCCTGCCCACCTTACTCACCCCTTCTGCCCCCCTCTCCCCCTTGCATACCGCAGGCCCGCTCCCGCCCCAGGGCCTTTGCACTGGCTATCCCCAGTCTTTCTCTACAGATGTCAATGGTGCTCTCTCTTTCTCTTTCCCCTTCTTCAAGTCTTTGCTCAGATATCACCCCCTCATTTAAGCCTTATCCTTGACAATTGTCCCTCCTTCCCTACCCAGTCCTCCCTCCCCGCCTTGTTTTATTTTTTCCCCACAGTTCTAATGACCATCTAACATGCTACATAAATTACTTATTTTTTTGGCCTGTTATCCTGAGTTCTCCACTAGAACTTAAGGTCTACGAGAGCAGGCAAGGCTTGCGCCCATCTGCTGTTGGTGCCCCTGGCACCCCTGAAACCCGGCTGAGCAGGATTTCCTGCTCACCAAATAGAGCACGCCTGGCACTTAACTCTCAGTAAACACTTGTTGAATGAATGAATGAGTCCACCAATTAGTAAAAGGGGCTACTCCTGCAATGACGTAACTCAGAACAGTTGAAAGAGGTGAAGTGCAGCCACACACCTATCGGCAAGGACAGGTTTCCAAAACGTGGCCGAGGAAGCCAGTGGCCTTCTGATGGCTTTTATCCAGATGACAGAAAATGCATCCTCAAGGCCACCCACACGGTTCCAGAGCTGTGTGCGCGTGTAGCCCCCCCGGGGGAGGAGCGGGGACGAGGTTTGGGGCCCAGGGAGCCTCCCACTTCTTCTGTAACATTTTATTTCCCTGACCTAAAAACACCTCGCAGCAAACAGCCCAGTGACCTCAGCTGTGAGGACAGGGGCTGGGTGTCTGGAGCGGGTTAGTTTTCTTCACATTTATCTGCATTTTGCTTTAAATTTTTCTCACAAGAGAAATTCAGGAAGCCACAAAGTCAGGACTCCCTCCCTGGTTAAGGAGGGCCCTGCATATGGAGAGGGCTCCTGGGGGACCCCTCTGGCTTTCGTGGCCCCTCCGCCCGCCTGTGCCTGTCTCGGACCAGGACCAGGCGGCTGAGCTCCGCACACCTTGATCCCCCAGTGCCCACCCCCGCAATTCTGTCCAGCCAGTCGCCCATGTGGGACCCCATGGGGTTTCAGAGCCTTTGGGATTGGCTCATGCAAAGCCTGGTGACAGCGGGCGCCCACACAGAGGAGCACCCAGTTTCGTGGGTGTCAGGCTTCTCAACCCTCTTTCTGACCCACCGCAGCCCTCATCAGGCCACTGACCATGAGCGAAAGTGCGAGCCACTAGGAGGACGGCTGAGGCGCCGGCACTGGCTGGCCGTCCCCGGGCAGGGACAGAGCGTGTCCCTACATAAGGCCCCTTAGAGCTCCTGTCGAATGGGCACAGAGTTTCTGTGTGCGAAGGTAAAAACATTTTGGAGATGGATGGCCATGATCGTCACACCATATGGTGAGTATATTTAATGCACTTAAAAGGGTTAGAATGGTAAATTTATGTTACGCGTATTTTACCACAATAAAAAAAACATTAGTAAAATGTTTCTTAAAGTTAAAAAATGCCCCCTTAACTGTGGGCTGGTGCCGGCAGACCCCAGACTCCTCACTCACTCCCAACTAGCACCTAGGTCGCTATCCCCCCCACAAAAGGCAGAGCTGGGGCTGGGTGGGGGTCCCGTCCCTGCCCCCCTGCCACCAGCACTCACATGGAACTCATAGATCTCCGTGAACCGCCGGTAGACCACCTTCTCAGACAGGTCCTGCCACTTCACCAGGAACATGTACACCTGGGGGTGGGAGGCTAGTTCAGCTTCCAAGGGGGCCTTGCCATGCACCTGGGCCTCGCCCCACCCCCTGGTGCAACCTGGGCTACCCAAAGGGAACCAACCGCATGGACCCCAGAGCTGTCGCCCTCCAGCTTTAGGACCCGGGACAAGATGGCCCACGTCTCCCATATTTACTCAAACTCCTCATCTGTCTTTGGGGATGAAAGCAGGACGTCCCCCAGGACAGGTGTGAGAGAGTTACAGGAGATGAGAGGCAGACAGGGCTGGGCCCAGCAAAGTGAGAACTCAGTAGGGTATCGTACAGGGTATCCACGTAGGAGGGGGGCCCCAAAAACCGGAATTCATTTATAATAAATTGTGTATTTATTGGTACATGCTTAAACTTCAGTCACCTTCAAAGTACTCCCCATTTGATGCAACACACCTATGGAGACGTATTTTCCCCTGCTCGAAACAATTTTTGAACTCATTGATTTTGTTGCCTTTTAGTGCTTCTGCCATTTTTCTTGTTTCACCTCTTCCACAGCAAAATGCTTCCCTTTGAGGACTTTTTTAATCCAGGAAAACAAAACAAAGTTGCTCGGGGGGAAATCAGGTGAATAGGGAGGGGCACAGAGGTCATGCTGATTTTGGTCAAAAAATGCCCAACACTCAGTGTGGTGTGGGCAGGTGTGCTTGTGGGCCACCCATCATGAAATGGACAGATGCATTGAGAAAGTCTTCAAAAAAAATTTAACTGAAGCTGAAGGCAGCCTCTCACACCACCACCAGCTGGCACATTGATACAGATGGGTTACCAGAACATTCACCTAGTTGGGGAAGCCTGTACTACAAGGGGCCAGCCCTCCAGAAGATAATTCCGGTCTTTTAGGCCCCCCTCCATATGTATACACGCATACACACACACAAAAATAAATATATGTGTATATACTATACATATACATATATATACATGCACTTATTTTCGTAAAGAGAAATACAGAAAAGATGAACCAGAATGAGTCTTTGAGTATATTTTTATAAAGTTTTGATGTCTGATCACATGTGGATAGTTTACATATTTAAAAATAAAATTATGCCCTGGCTGGTATAGCTCAGTGGATTGAGTGTGGGCCTGTGAACCAAAGGATCATATTTCTCTCCCTCTCTCTTTCCCTTCCCCTCTAAAGATAAATAAATAAAATCTTTTTAAAAAAATAAAAATAAATTAAAATAAAGTTAAATCAAGAAGGAAGGGCTTCAGATCCCAGATGGCAGTGTAGGAAGATGTTGAACTCACCTCCTCCCACGAACACATTGAATTTACACCTACAGATAGAGCGATTGCCCAAAGGAAAACAGGGGTCACTGAACAGCTTCTGCACAGCAAACGACAGAGGGCACGAAGACACGGAAGTGAGTGCAGGAGCAGGCTGTGGGCAACCCACCCAAAACGCGCCCTGCAGTCGTCTGCCCTTGGGCACAGCTTAAGAACAGTGGTCTAAAAGGACGGGTAGGCTCTACAGGAAGGAAATCTGTTTGCTAGCCCTAGAGCATCTGCCAAGTGGCAGAGGAAGTGCGGAACTCTCTAGGGTTGAAGGCGACAGAGTGCCATTTGGGCCCCCACTTCCTGATCCAGGTGCTCTAGCTGCTGGCCAAGGCCGTCCCGGTGCACCCCAGGCCCCCAGCAGCTCTGCTGCTTGTCCCCAGCGACCTGCTGCAGCTGGCCGGCTCCAGCTCCCGGTTCCTGCCAGCCTGTCAGGGCAGCCCTGTGCTGCTGGCCTCCGGGACTCTCCCCAGCTTCACGCCTGCCCTAGCTACAGTTTCTGCCCAGGTATGGCTTGTCTCCTGGGCTTGCTGTAGACCATGTCCACTTCAGCTACAACCCCTGCAGCGGCTCACACCGACTTCAGCTCCAGGCCCTGGCTCAGCTTACCCCTAGGGCCTAACTAAAGCCTGAGCCCACTCCAGCTACAACTCCTCCCTGCCTGCCAAGCCAGTGCCAGCGCAGCTCACCCCAGAGACTTCCCTTGGCCTGTGCCCACTCCTCCTACAGCTCCAGGCCCCAGTAAAGCTCACACCCAGGACTTCCTTAGG
>PVKM010029306.1:0-17850 GCA_004027735.1 Carollia perspicillata | reverse complement strand
ATGAAATGGTGGGGAGAGAATCTACTTGCTTCTAATGCCAGGGAGACCAGTTAACAGCACATTCATATAAAAATATCCCAGATCAAGCAAGTTTGCCTTGTGTACATCAGTATTCAGCCTTTGGAACTGAAGTGCGGCCATGGCCTTATTGTTTCGAGCATTGAACGAGCCCCTATCACATCAACATTGAGTGGTGCCTTTTGAACATGATCGCTGCACCACCCTGAAAGACATCAAGTTGAAGGCAAATAATATCAAGTGAAGAATACTCGCAGGTGTTTGAGGAATGGGAATAATGAACAATGTGCTGTTAGATGGCTGAGAAGCTTTGGCATTGTCCTCCAGGTGCTCAGCATAGCTGTGACTGCGCACCCCCCATGCACCCTCCCTCAGAGCTGCTTGCCATCCACAGCCCTCATTGAGGGCAGGGGTTGATTGGCAGGCAGTGTTTGCCTTATGGGACCAGCCCTCTGGACACAGCTGATGGGGCCACAGGGACTCCTGACCTCAGGGAACAAATGCTGAATGAGGGGACAAAGGAGCTGGAGTCCACTGGGGGCCCCTGGAGCCCTGCGGTCCTGTGAAGATGAGGCTTGGGCGTGTTTCATGGAAGCCAGCCACCTAGGTTGTGGGGAGAAGAAGGGGGAGGCATTGTTGAATGGGCAGAGTTTCTCTTTGGGGTGATAAAGAATTCTGGAAAAGCATCATGGTGATGGTTGCACAGCATCGTGAATGTACTTAATGTCCTTAAACTATACCCTAAAGAATGATTAAAGTGCTACATTTCATGTTCTGTATGTTTTTCCGGAATACAGACCAACCAACGGCAGCGGAGAGCAGATTTCCTCCCCTCCCTCCATTGTTTTATCATGGTCACTGAGCATCCGGCAAATGCCACCTGATGCTTCGTCGGGAAGGTCAGTGCGACTGTGTGCAGCTGAGACTTGGCAACCTGCTAAGAGTGAGCTAATGGCTGACTGACCTTTGTTGCAACCGAAGCGTTTTTCAAACCCTTTGGAGTCTGGTGCTAAAATAGTGAGCAAACAAAGGCCGATTCTGTGCTTAGCCGCTGGAACCGCCCTCCCGGAGCACGCAGGCCTGGATCTCAGATGGGCTGCTCTTTGGACACATCTTCCTAACTGAGCGGTGCTGTCATTTTTTCTTACCGTGACAGTAATTCTACCTCATGGGACACAAAGATCCCCTTCAGCTTATTAAAGGGAAGTTAGAAAGACTCTTCATCACAGATTTATGACAACGAGAAGTTGGAAACCATGTAAATGGCTAAGGTAGAGAATTAGTTTAATTAATTATGGTGTAACCATAGGATAAAATATTATGCAGCCTTTAAAAAAACCCTTTCTAAGGCTGTTTAATGACGTGGGGGAATGTTTAATGCTCACAATATAGTGGTATGCGAAAAAGCAGAGCTGGATATTCACCACGGTTCCAGTTGTGTTCTGACCGTATCTGTATGGAACACTTCTGTAAGGAGAAACACTGAAATGTTACATTGATTATTCCAGAGTAGAAAATGATAGGTAATTTTATTTTTCTCTTTATACTTTTTTTTTGCATTTATTTAAAAATTTTTTTTTATTTTAATTGTTATTCAGGTACAGTTTTCTGTCATTTACTCCTGTCCCAGTCCACCCCCCCAGTGCTCCCCACCTCCCTCCCATTTCCACCCCCCTTAGTTTTTGTCCATGTGTCCTTTATACTTGTTCCTATAATCCCATCCCTTTTTCCCTGAAATTCCCTCCCCTCTCCCCTCTGGATACATGACAGTATCCAGAGTATCTCTTTATACTTTTCATTTTTTGCTTCATATGTTATTTTATATTCAGGAAAATAAAATGTTATTAATTTTTTTTTATTAAAGAAGGGGAAGTGGGTTGGTTTTGGTATAGAGAAGAAGTCTAGCCTAGCACTGCTGGGAGAGTGTTTTAAAGGCCAACAAGCCCTTGACCCTTGGCCCTTCACCTTGGCCTGGGTCTGTAGCTGTCACATATTAAGAATGTCTCTGAGCAGCAGTTTCCAGCCCATTATTCCTCTTGGAGACCTCAGCGCAGTGCATCATTTGTTCTGTTTGCCAAAGATTGGAGGCGGAAACACAGCTACCAGCTTCTTTCGCTGGAGTTTGTGTCCTGGGTTTAGTTATTCACTGTCGTATTTATACGTTTTCTTTCTGAAGTTTTCAGTACCTGTCTGGTGCCCCTCGTCCAGGATTGCAGAGACCCGCCCTCTGTTCCCCAGCAGCGCCCCTCCCCAGTGCTTCGCGATCCCGATTGCTTCCTCAGACAGATGAGTGATGCATGCCTGGGATTCCAGTGCTTGTTTATAATCTGCAAGACGGTTGTTTGGGGGAACTTTGAATTTATCTTGGTTTGAGTTTTGCGGAAAGGAATAAATTGCTCTTCTTCCCCAATAAAATATGTTCCCAGCTTGCTATTGTATGGGATAGTTCAACTACAAACAAAATAAAAGCTAGTGGCATGCTTCCAGGTGTATCACAGGCATTATTACAAAAGGAAAATTAAGTCCGAAATTCATTACAGGTGGTATTTCATACCATTTATTGCCATTTTTGTGCTGAGTGAGCACAGAACTTCAGATTCTGTGGCAATTGTTATATTTGTGCTTCATAAACATGAGCTATGTCATTGGCGTAGGCAGCTTCTCTTTTGGAATATTTAGAATTTTTAGTATGATTTGTGTGTTTTTTTTGCACTACATGGAGCAGTGTGGGATTATGTAACACTTTTTAACTAAAAATTGTCAAAATCTATAACCATGAAGTATAATACATGCTTAGAATGACTCTGGGGAATATTGTGATTTTTGGTTTTGTTTTAAAAATAATAATGCCAGTTTTTTTGGGCACTCTTTCAAAAAGCTACCACGTCCAGGCAAAAGCACCGTATTCTTTGAAAACTTTGGAAGCAAATCACTTTCCTTTGCCAAAATGGGAACAACCAGGCCATTAAAATAATTATGTACTTTGAAAACGAAGACTCCATGAGATTGAAATGCACAATGCTCCTACAGAGCCACAGAGAAGAGCAAAATCTCAAAATAAAAATGAGTCTAGAATGCTTGCTAGAAAGAGCGGCCAATGTCCTCAAATTCAGTTTCACTGGCACAATGCACCCTTGAGTCTTGTTTGACATTGTTGAATATTAAGACTGTTTGGACACAATTATGGCTATTGTTGGTCACAGTTCTGGCGTGACGTTAAACTAACAACATGCTCGGTTGTCACTGTCTCAAGGTCAAGTTTAGACTATACCAAAGAACTTAGTTACAGCTCAGTGAATGATGAGATACAAGTACAAGGTCAAGACCGTTTGCTATGGTGATGGAACACTTCCATTGTATTAATAAGAACATAATTTCTAGTTAAATTAGCATTTTATCCAGAAGTGGGGAATAAATCCAAATATTTGAAAACTTAAAAGTATACCCCGTAGGGTGAGGCCACAGAATTCTAACAAGTGGTGCTCTGTCTTCTGGAGGGAAGAGCCCGGGAAATCCCCAAAGGCACAGAAAACACCTGCCCTTTAAATGGCAAACTTATTGCCCAGCCCTGAACTACCTAGAAGAACTTGAATGAGGGGCCTTGCCCATAATAAGCAGTTATCAGAGAAAAACCACTTTTGACCAGTCTATACGGCAGGACAGACTTCTATTTACTAAATATCTGCTTTTCTTACCATCTCGCAGTGACCTTCAGAAGCCCCCAAGGCACCTTACTTCATTTGCAGCTCAGAAATGTATGATACACCCACGTTCCCTTTCTGACTCTGAACATCTCCTGCATGTGCACTCTCTGTCTCTCTCAGGTGTGTGGGGTCCCCACACATAATATATCTATTAAATCTGGTCATTTTCTCTTGCCAAAAAAAAAAAAAAAAATGGCAGACTCCTTGACCAATGTTAAAAGTCCATCCTAGAGGCTGTCCAAAGAAGTTAGTTACAAAGGAACACATGCATAAAGCCTCAGGAATGTAATCGACCGGGTTATAAATAGCTGTATAGTCGACTTTTGTTCATTGACTTTTATGTTGTAAAAACACTAAATATTCATGATGGCATTTAACAAGATAGTGTCAATTAATTGATTTTAGTTTAACATGCCAAATCCTCCTCTAAAAATGAGAAGAAATAGTGTAGGGAAAGTAGCATATGATTGTTGTTTTTACTTTAGCAAGATATAATTCACACATTACGCAATTCACCCATTTAAAATGTTCAACTCAGTGGCTTTTAGTATATTCACAGAACTGTGCAACCATCACCACAATCAATTATTGGAATATTCTCATCACCCCTCAAAAAATCCTGTATCTCTCGGTTGTTACTCCCTAATCTCCCCTCCCTCTCCCCATCACCTCCAGCCTTAAGCAACCGGCGAGCTTCTTTCTACAGATTTCTCTCTTCTGGATATTTCATATGAATGGAAATAATACAATATGGGGTTCTTTGTGTGTGGCTTCTTTGTAGTTGGCATTATGTTTTCAAGGTTCATCCATGTGGTAGCAGGTACCAGCACTTCATTTCTTTTTGTGCCAAATGATAATCCATTGTGTGGGTGTATCACATTTTGTTTATCAACATGTTCACCAGTTAATAGACATGTGGGTTGTTTCCACTTTTTGACCACTATAAATAATGCTACTGTGAACATTTGCATCCAAATCATTCTGTGGAAATCCGTTTTTAACTTTCTTAGTATATACCTAAGAGTGGAATGGCTAGGTCATATGGTAACTTTGTCTTTAACCTTTTGATTAAGAGTAGCCTATAATTGTGTCATTAAGTCTTCTTAAATATTTGATCCAGCATATATCTATATACAAGTCAAGCAGATAACCCTTAGACCCCTCATTTCAACTATAGTTCAGTCTGTTAAAGCAATTGATCGGGCACTCCTTAGACATACCAGCCTCTCATTGCTCAGTACCAGTTTTTTCTATTGATCCGGACTTATGTATGTGACACTTCTCTTCAAAATAACATGACATGGCATCTTGGAAATTATCTTGCTTACCGTAATAGCAATCCCGAGAGAAGGGGAGACAATGTTAGAGAGTTATAGAGACACTAAGATCCTGAGCTGCTTAAAAAATGTTATAGCAAGTCTGTGGTGCCCTGAAATAAGATCTGGGACCACCTGATCACCCCACCTGGACCTAAAAGAGGCAGTACATGGTTATCTTCTAACTTACTATGAGAAGGAGCTTTCTCTTCATGGGCATAGGCCCCTCCCATTTCCCCTTCCTAGGAATATTGACAGTGTTTTCAATTGTGTGTGTGTGTGTGTGTGTGTGTGTGTGAACCAATTAACTTGAAAATAGGTGTGACTTCTCTCCTTAGGTAGGTCAACGTGAACACCTTCCCAAACAAGGAGATCTGCAGGTTGCAGGAATGGCTGTGTGAGTGGCCCCGGTACCTTTGGGGAAATTTTAAATAAATACTTTTCATTAGTCCTAGGATACCACTCTAGGATTTTCCCCTGTGAAAGTCTTTAATTCCTCTTAAAACTTTTTATCTGAAAACTTTATGCGAAGGTTTAACTTTCTGTCAGTCTTGGCATTTTATTGATTTCTTTATTTCATCCATTTATTCAAAGCCATGCATTTATTGAAAACCAATGGGGGTGTTACGGGAGTAGTAGAGAGGTCAAGATGGGATTGGAGAGGTGGGCACCGGTGGCTCTTACAGGGCTCTGCAGCTTTGATGGTAAGGGGTTTCATTCTACGGTCAGTGGGAAGCCACAGGTGAGTTTCAAGGGAGGAGGTGATACGGTATGTTTAAAGAAGGTACCTCTGGAGTTTGGGTGATATAGGGCCAATCCAGAAAAGAGGTGATGGTGGGTTGGATTGAAGAAGCGGTAGAGAATCAAGCATTATTCTCAGGTTTCCAGTTCAGGCCACCAGGTGGGTGGTGGTGCCCATGACATCTAAGATGCTTGTAAGGCATCTAAGTGTGGATAGTAAGTGAGCACTGTCTATGCTGGGGAGAGCTCAAGGGTGGGGCTCAGGCTGGAGAGATCATTTCAGGCATCTATAGGCAATGGATGATACAGGTGTGGGCTTACTAAGATCCCCTTGGGAGAGAGTGTGAAGGGAGGAGAGGGGAGGGCTCAAGGCCCAGCCCTGGCAGACACTGGGAGGCTGGACAGAGGAAGAAGCTCTTGCAAAGGAGTCTCAGGGGAGGCAGACACAGAGTAGAAGGGAAGCCATGGATGTGACTGCCACAGGAACCAAGAAAGAAGAATGCATTGAGAGGAAGAGAGGGAATAAGAAGCTGGAGGTCTTGACCAGAGTAATTTAAGTAGAGTGATGGGGAGATGAGATCAAAAGTTGGATTATGGTGGGTTAAGGAGGGAAAAGGAGATGGATCTAGTGGGCATGTGGACAATTCCTTTGAGAAGTTTGGGTGAGAGAAGGAGCGGAGGAATGGGAAGGTTCCTGGAGGTGGATGAAAGGGGAGGTTTCCTTTAAGGGTAGAGATACGAGCGGACTTGTTCACTAAAGAGGATGAATGAGAGAGAGAGAGAGGGAGAGTTCTGGTGAACTGCTTTTATATTTTAAATATGTATGAGGCAAGATTAGCAGTTGAGAGCTGGGGTGTGGAAAGAGCAGAGAGGGAGATATTTGGGAATAGAATCCTATGCAGTGGGAAAGTACACTTACCAGGGAGAGAAGGAATTGGAATGTCAGGCTCTGTTGAGGGCCACTTAAGATCATTCATTTTAAGTGAAATCAAATTACCCAATGATTGTGAGATAATTTTGGGGGGTGAGAATTCTTCCAATTCTCTTTCAGGTAACTAAGGAGAAAACCTCCACATGGTGTGAACCTACCTATACTGCATCTCTACCTCCCATTAATGTCCTTCTTCAGTCGAGAGAGCTACTCCAGACTTGGAGCATTCCATCTGAAATTACATCAAGCGGGGATTGAATAATGCTGCTTTGCTTTCATTGTACTTAATTTTTTATGATGATGGTTCTGTCAAGCAAAACTGGTTTTCCATTTATGTCAGTGATATGCAATTTTCTTTTAAAATAGAAATACTTGAGTTTAAAAAGTGCGGTGATACACAGAAAAATCTGTGGTAAGAGTCTAGGGAGTAGGGGACGTGATCCAGACGGTGACAGTGGCATAAGAAAGACGAGAACAGGAAAACACGGTATCCCCTCCTGTTGCCCGACTGGATTTTCATCAAGTAGCAGCTGGCTTCTTCCACCCCTGTCAGGTAGTGTCTAAGAGATGGGTCTCAGAGTCCCCAAAGTGGGGTGGGCCACACTGTGGGATGGAAACCACGCAGATGAGCTCATAGCCAAACATTCCAGGAACCGCCCCACACAGGTCAATCTAATGGCAAGTGTCTGTGAGTTAGCAGGATGACAGGGACACCCCAGGGCAGGATAGCAGCTGGCTATCCCTTATGGTGCTGTGCTCTCCCCCTTCACTCTCCACCCCAGCTGTTGCCTCCTGCTGCAGAGTCCCATCATCCCTCTGCAGCATTACATTCTGCTTCAGGTCTGTTCTCACAGCACTTAGCGTCAGCTGCCTGCCTTGCTCTGCAAGACAGAACACAGGAGAAGCTGAGGGATGCATTCCCCACCAGTCTAACTTCAGCACTGGCCCTTGGCCTTGGTGAGGACAGGAGCACACTGCTGGATGAGTCAGAGGCCCTGGGGTTTTCCCAGGCAGAGGTGCCTTAAGGGAACATACATTTCCTACATTGAGGGTGTGCCCTTCCTGGTAGAAGGAGAATAGTCTCCTGTAGGGTAACCAGCTCTTCCCAAGTTGCTTGGGACTGTCCTGCTTTTCAAAATGAAAGTTCCTAGGACATCCTGGGAATTCCCTCAGCTCAGAGCAAACCAGGATGGTTGGTCACCCTACTCTTTGGGTGGTGTTTCTCTTGGACACTGAAGAATGTTTGGATGGCTGTGTCCAGAGACCTGTGTTTTGACAAAGTCAAAAGGAATTAAGTGATCTCCTCATTCAGATTTAGGCCACAGTGAAAATATTAAAACCATGCTGTTTTTGTTAATACAAGTTATGTAATGCATTAAGAGAAGGGTTTGTTGCATCAGCAGTGGCTTTAATTGTGCTGAGCCAGGAAGACCTGCAAAGAACCATTCTTTAAGGCATGTTTATAAAACCTGCTATGTTCATAGTGAAACATAAACCCCAAACAGCTTCATACAGGTGGCATTGATCCCATGGTCTGCATGTCTGCAAAACAGGCCATGTTTACCCAAAACATTTGAGATTTGCGTTGTGTGTTACCTTAAAGTAATGCTAGCTGCTAGATGAACAACCCCCAAATGTATAACTGCTCCACACAATAGAAGTTAACTTCTCACTAACATAGTCCAAAGACAGATGTTCCTGATTGTTTGCTAATTCTCCTCCAAGCAGTGACTCAGAGACCCATGCTCCTTTCATTTTATGGTGTATCCACTGTATGTCTTCTAATGTTGTCATGATTATTAGCATTGAGCCAATGGAAAAATAAAGACCATAGAATACCATGCATGGGATGTTTGGGGGACGGCAAGCTTGGATGTGGCATACATTATCTATTCACATTCCATTGACCAGACCTCAGTCACAGGCCACACCCAAATGCAAGATAGTCTGAGGAAGGCTGGGGCAGGAGCTCCACCTGCAGGGCCCCCCTGGCCGCCACGGATGAGAATAAGTCTACCAAGACATGATCTGCTTGGGAAAGAAAGGTGGCCAATCTCCCAAAGAAGAAGGGCCAGGAGCCTTTTTCTCAATGGGCTTTTATTGGGTTCAGTTTGCACCGGAATACAGTTAAAGCTCATTAATCATTGTCAGGCAGTAAGGGTCAAACAATGGATAACATACAAAAAACTATGAGGGCTTATTCTGAGTCGGGGTCAGTTAGCTAAAGGGCTATACAACTTTGGGAAACAAACCCATTTCATGCTTGGACCCTTATCAGAAAATTGAAGGCATTCTTAGCAAAGCAGGTTTCACAGGATTTTATGTATTCTTTCTTAGGCTTGATTGCCCTGGGGAACCTGCCCTTCCCAGCACAGGAGTGCACCACCCTCTGTCATTGTTTCAGGCTTAAGTCAGGCAGGGGAAGTAAGGCAGCCAAGAGATTAGGAGACTTCTCTCAAACAGAATGAGGACTCAGGCTAGGTCAAAGCTGAGGGGTGAGGGTCCATCACCCCCTTTTTCTATCGCTCCCCAAGTCCTTCCCTGAGGACCCCTTTGTGAGCATGCCTGTCTTAGGTCGTCCCTCCCTTGAGGAATCTTACCCATCATTGGCTAACCAGTCATCTGCTAGGGGCCAACCAGGGTGAAGTTAAAGAGGGCAGTACAGCACCCCTGCCAGGGAAATAAGCTCTGTCTCCTTAGTGGTTTATGGTCCCAAGGTCTCTCACTCAGCCTTAGCCATGGTGGGTTACAACTTCTTTTTTATTTTTTTAATTAAGTAAAATTCTTAATACTTTAATTAGGAATGATAGTTAACATATAATTTGACATATAGTAAATGATATATGTTAAGGGACATATCAAAACTATAATTTTAAGTATTATTATTTAGTTTCATTTTTCACAATATAAGCAAGTATACAACATTTTTAACTACCTTTTAAGACTATACCTTGAAATGTCTTCCAAACATTACATCTCATAATTCACATTTTTAAAAATTTATTTTAATTTTTTAAATATATATTTTATTGATTATGCTATTACAGTTGTCCCATTTCCCCCCCCCTTCATTCTCCTCCAACCTGCACATCCCCTCCCACCCACATTTCCCCCCTTCAGTTCATGTCCATGTGTTATAAGTTCTTTAGCTTCTACATTTCCCACACTACTCTTGCCCTCTCCCTATCTATTTTCTACCTGCCATCTATGCTACTTATTCTCTGTACCTTTTCCCCCTCTCTCCTCCTCTCACTTCCCTGTTGCTAACCCTCCATGTGATCCCTATGTCTGTGGTTCTGTTCCTGTTCTAGTTGTTTGCTTAGTTTGTTTTTGTTTTAGGTGTGGTTGTTAATAACTGTGAGTTTGCTGTCTTTTTACGTTTATATTTTTATCTTCTTTTTCTTAGATAAGTCCCTTTAACATTTGATATAATGAGGGCTTGGTGATGATGAACTCCTTGAACTTGACCTTATCTGAGAAACGCTTTATCTGCCCTTCCATTCTAAATGAAAGCTTTGCTGGATAGAGCAATTTTGGATGTAGGTCCTTGCCTTTCAAATGTTGGAAGACTTGTTTCCAGCCCCTTCTTGCCTGTAAGGTCTCTTTTGAGAAATCAGTTGAGAGTCTTTGTAGGTGACTGTCCCCTTATCTCTTGCTACTTCTAGAATTCTCTCCTTCATTTTAATCTTGGGTAATGTAATAATGATGTGCATTGGTGTGTTCCTCCTTGGGTCCAACTTCTTTGGGACTCTCTGAGCTTCCTGGACTTCCTGGAAGTCTATTTCCTTTGCGAGATTGGGGAAGTTCTCCTTTATTATTTGTTCAGATAAGTTTTCCACTTGTTGGTCTTCCTCTTCTCCTTCTGGTACCCCTATAATTTGGATGTTGGAATGTTTAAAGATGTCCTGGAGGTTCCTAAGCCTCTCCTCAATTTTTTGAATTCTTGTTTCCTCATTCTTTTCTGTTTGGTCGTTTCTTTCTTCCTTCTGGTCCACTCCATTGATTTGAGTCCCAGTTTTCTTCCCATCACTATTGGTTTCCTGTGCATTTGCCTTCATTCCACTTAGAGTAGCCTTCATTTTTTCATCTAATTTGTGACCAAAATCAACCAATTCTGTGAGCATCCTGATCACCAATGCTTTGAACTGTGCATCTGATAGGTTGGCTGTATCTTGGTTGCTTAGATGTATTGGCTCTGGGGCTTTGATCTGTTCTTCTGTTTGAGCCATTTTTTTTTTTTTTTTGGTCTAGTCACGCCTGTTAGGTAGTGAGGGGTGGAGCCTTAGGTGTTCACCAGGGTGGGGCAACCCAGTGGCTGGGTTGTGAGGCTTTATGTGGGGGCAGGGTCAGAGAAGGAACAACGGTGCTTGCTCCACTCTCGTAGTTCAGTCCCATCCCCTGCTTCCCCCAAGCAAACTGGGCCCTTCTGGTGCTGATTGCCAGTGGGCGGGCTTGTGTTCATTCTAGGACCCCGTGGGTCTCTCCAACAAACTCTCCTGTGAGGCTGGGAGTCTATCCTGGCACCTCAATCCCCATAAGCTTTTTCAATTGGTGCTTTTAGGCTTTATTTCCCAGCACTGGGTCCCTGGGCTGCGTGGTCTGTCTTGCTGCCCATTTTTGCCTGGTATATCTGCATGCGAATGTGGGACCACAGTCAGCCAGCGGCCTTGTGTGCCTCACTGGGTTTGCCCATTGCCACCCCACATCTGGGGGTCTGCCTGCCACCGCCTGCGTGCCCGGAACCACCAACCACTGCTTTTTTCTGCTGCAGCCCCTCCCTGCTGGCCACCAACTCCACCCCTCTTATCGATCTGGATGAATAGTTTTCAGACTTCTGTACAGTTAAATTTTCTGTCAGATATGGTTGTTTTTTGTGTGTCTAAATTTTTGTTATCCTTAATTTTGGTTGTGCGAGGAGGCACAGTGTGTCTACTTACACCTCCATCTTGACTGGAGGGTTACAGCTTCTGAAACCAGACAGGGCAGTTCCCAACAAGGCTGTCTAGCTAATGACCAGGAAGAAGAGAAAATGGGTTTGGTCAAAGCAAGCAGCCTTTGTCACAGATAAGTGTCCTGTGTCTTTATCACTATAACCCAGGGGCATATTTAATCCTGAATGCAAAAAACCTGGGACAGCAGACACAATGGGGTTGAATTCCATTTCTCTTCCTCTTTTGAAACATACTTCATCCTCACACTTGAGTTGTCACACTTTTTTTTTTCTTTACAGCTGTAGTTCATTTGGGTCACATACAGAGTCAGTTTCTTAATGTGCCACCTCAAACTCTTTAGGAAAGAAGGTGAGGTCATAATTATAAACAAGTATACTTATCACATATGAATGATCTTTTTGGTTGAAAAGGGCTGGAGAATTTCTCTCCCCTTAAGGCTAACTTCATAAGACTCATAGAGGTCTGCATTAGTTTCCTTTTATGGCAATAAATTACCACAAACTTAGGGGCTTAAAATAATACATGTTCATTATCTTAAGGTTCTGGAGGGCAGAAGTCCAAAATCAGTCTCAAGGTATCAGCAGAACTATGTTTCTTATGGAAGCTCTAGCAAAGGACCCATTCCCCTGCTGTTGCCAACATCTAGAGGCTGCCTGCATTCCTTGGCTCATGGCCTCACATCATAGTGACCTCTGCTTCCGTCAGCACATCTCCCCTTCTCTCTGGCTCTCCTGCCTTCCTGTGACAAGGACCCTTCTAATCATTTGGGGCCTACTCAGATCATCCAGTATAATCTCCATCCCAATTCCTCAGTGTAGTTCCATGAGTAAAGTTCCTTTGTAAGGTAACATGTTAAAGGTCCCAAGGATTAGGATGTGGGCATTTTGGGGTGGGTGGGGGGCCATGATTCAGCCTACTATGAGATCCTGTGCCTCTATTTTGAGTGATAATCAGCGAGTCTCAGCATACGTGAAGAGGAGGAATAGGTGTGATTTTACCATGGACTGACCACAGTGGGAGCAGGTAGGGAGCCATCTGTGGGGCACTAGAGGAACCAAATTATCAGGAATTATAGCAACCCTTGAATAATGGTGTCAGCACACAATGGGAGAGGAAATGTTAAAACAGGCAAGCACACAAATGATAACCTGTAAATACCTTCGTGGAAATTCCCGGATGTGTGGGAGGAAGCACATCTGGGTCTTTGAGTAAAAGTAAAAGGAGAGAAGAACAGAAGTCGTTTTCATGGACTTGAATCAGGGATAATTTTTTAGAAAAAGATTCCCAAAGCTGATCAAAGAATTGACACAGGGCCGTGAGAATAAACAGTGTGAGACTCCAGCATTCCCCGTTACGCAGGAGGTCTCAGAGCTGAAACAGACTGTCTGACAATTCTCATTGTACTTTGCTATCAGTTTAATCTTCCCTGAGGTTCAAGAAAGCATTTTGGGGGACCAGCTGACACCGTCAGAATCTAGTTTGGCCAATAAAGAGAAATTAGGTCTGTGAAAATGAGCATAATCTTGGGGAAAAGAGACCATGGGGTGTCCTGCATGTACTCAGATGATTTTGTGTGGGGACTGTGGAGAGAAGAAGAGTTATATTTGTTCCAGGTGCTTTGCATTTTTAAACAATGCAAAAATTCTATGAAGTAGATAAATGTATTTGTTACCTATTGCTGTGTAGCAAATTGTTCCCCACCCCCAAAGTGAGTGGCTTAAAGCAATAATGATCATCTATGATTATCATCCCTTATGGTCCTGAGAGTTGATTTGCTTTATGCAGGGGTGTCCAACCTGTGGCCCATGGGCCGCATGTGGCCCAGGAAGGCTATGTATGAATGCAGCCCAACACAAAATTGTAAATTTCCTTAAAACATTATGAGATTTTTTTATGATTACTTGTCACAATGTATTTAATGTGTGGCCCAAGACAGCTGTTCTTCTTCCAGTGTGGCCCAGAGACACCAAAAGTTTGGATACTCGTGACCTAGGGTTCTGGCCTGGTAGGCTGTAGCTGGGACAGAAATGATCCTGCAGGCTTCTTCTCACCCATCTCTGAGGCCTGGGAACACTCAAACACCAAGAAACTAAAAAAGCTAGTAACTTCCAGAAAGCCCAAGTGGGGTTCCCATACAAAAAATTATAGGACACTTCGTTAAAATTTAAATTTCAGAGAAACAACAAATAGCCTTTTAGCGTAGGTATGTCCTGTGCAATATTTGAGATGCACACTAAAAAATTATTTGTTACTTTCCGAAATGCAAATGTAACCAGTTTTCCTGTGTTTTTACTTGCTAAATCTGGCGACCTTATTCCAAAAGCACCTGCTCTAAGAGAGAGCCAGGCAGTGGGAGTCCCTTGCCGTGTGTGGCTTAGCCTCAGAAGTTGCACAGCATTCTTCTGCACGGCCAGAGAGGAGGTGTCAGCATCACATTGTGAGAAGACGCACGGATGGAGCACACACGTGTGGTTACTGGTGTGGCCATCTTTGGGAAGTGCAACCTTCAGAGTCACCCTCTTTGAACAGGTTAGGGAGCTTAGGTACAAGCATCTTCCACGACTTCGTGAGGCGGGATTGCCAGTAAGTGGTAGAGCCCTGGCTGTCCATATCCAAAATCTACGTTTGAGCTCATGATAGCCAAGGACAGGGAAAGTTTTGCAGTTAAAACATACAATGTAGTGTTTAGGGAAGCAGATTTCCCAGAGATCAGGGGAGAGATAGGCCAGATGTCATGGTCAGAGACTTTCAAATGAATGTTGTCTCAGGAGACTTGGGATGCTCAGAAATGTCACTCTAAATCTGTAGTCACAAGTGATCCTCCTGCAGAAGAAAAGGAAAGGCAGCTAGTAAAACCTGAGCCTATACAGGAAGTCCTCTGATATTCGCAGAGTTTAAAAGGACAGGAACAAAAATGGGAAGGAAGAGCACTTAACCAAGGACAAAGAGAAATTAGCGGCGGAGAATTGTAGGAATAGCAGCAGGAAGCGTTACACCCCTAATGGTTTCAGGGAAAATGTTCTGGAAACAAGGGCTACTACTTCAGGTCAATATGGCAACGTTTATGGATCAGAAAAAGGAAGAAACTCTTCCAAGACAATGACCTTGCAATGAAAACAGCTTCTGGAACGCGGGAGATGATCACTATGTATTGGTTCAATGCAAGACGGAATGAGCAGGTGTGTTTAGGAGGGAAATGAAGTTATGCCAGGATTGGCCACAGTGAAAAAGCACTGAGATCTTTTAAAAGTGGCTTCTGCTACCAAAAATCTACTAAGAGGTAGGATGCTAAGAGTAGAGACTATAAAAGACAAAAAGGAGGAAGGGGAAATGAGCACACATCGGGATAATGTCTAGAAGGAGTAACTAATCACAGTTAAAGTGGGTCACTTAGCAAAAATTAGGACCACTATCCATTGCATAATAGGCAAAAGAAGTTTTGGTTCAGAAGTGTTTTGATTTGAAATGGTTAAAATGTAAAACAAAGACATTCATTTTGAAGGATTGTCCTGATTTAGTATAATTTAAAAAATCTAATTCTGTATTTTCTTGCTAGAAAAAAAAAATTAGCTCGATTTCTTGCTAGAGAGGTAGTACCAAATGGAACTTTTGCTCAGATCTGTTAGGTTTCAGTGGAATTCTCCAGTGTAAAAGGTTGCACTTTTAAAAGTTGTTGACAAATGTGATTTTTGCCTAATTAATCAACAGAATGCTTCATATTTTTATCTATAGACTGTATGAATAAATCCTGGCATTTTCCATTAAGCCCTTGTGAGATTCGCACTTAACACACCTACAGTTGAAACCATTTTAGCTTAATTTGGCATTCTTAAATCTGTTGATAGACACCAAAAATAAAAGACTCAGACGCATTTGTTCGGTCGTTGTTTTTTGAATCCCTACCATGCGCAGGCCCTTTTCTGGGCACTGGAGACAGAGCAGTGTGCAGGATAGGCCCTGGTAAACAGTAGTCATTGAAATAAAAAAACACTAATAGATTCCACAAAAAATAGTTAATTGGTCAATTGTAAGGCGGTCATTTCTGCATCTTGTCTCTGTCCCAGAGCCAGCAGGCAGGTGCTTAAGAAGATGAGGTGAATGTGAAGTGAGGAGGGAAGACAGGCTGGGAGCTGCAAGGGTGAACTAGAACCCAACCGGTTTCTTCCCTCCTTCAAGCCCGCAACCTGCCTTTTGTCATGGGGTTAATGCGCACCTGGCCAGGAGCTGGAGTCGCTGAAGGAAGACATCCTGTGGGAACTGCCGTTGTGATGGCTCAGCTGCTGGCCGACGAAGTGGGCCAGCCAATGAGCGTCAAAGCGAGCAAGCTGCAATAGCACCTGGTGCCCTGCATCAGCCTTCCCAGCGAAAGAAAAAAAAAATGCTGCAGCTTCATTTCTGCTGCCACATCTCGTAATCACGCACAGCGGTGGGTCATGCTAACCTGGAACTGTCCGCGGAGGGGAATTCTGAGAAACGGAGTTCCAGCTCAGCTGAGTTGACACAATACAAACCTGCCCCAGATGGTTCCAGGAACAACAGCAAGATGACCGGGATGGCTCACCTTCACCCTCGTCTTTGCTCATGCCTTGCCTTCTAAGCGAAGGCTTCTCTAATGCCGTAGCCTGCCCTCACTGGCCCGAACTCAACATCTCTAGTTCCTCTCTAATTTCTCTACTTTCCGCACCACTCATCACCTTCTTCTACATTATATTAATAGTTGTTGTGTTTATTACTTGCTATTGGTTTCCTATCAGTAGAATTGAAGCTCCACAAGAACATATTTTTCCATTTTGTTACATCATGTGTCCCAAACACCCTGAACAGCCCCGTCACAAAGAGCGCACTTGATACATGCTGTTGAAGGAAAGAGAACAGTTAGGAGTATCAGAGATGAGTCTGGAAGAGTCGGCAGTGGCCAGGGCAAGTAGCATGCATTTTACTTCATATGTGTTCTGCTGGACACTTTTGCAAGCTCGCTTTGGCAGTATGTGTTGAGGGGTGGGCATGAGGGATGTGGGAGGAGGGGCGAGCCTGGAAGCAGGAAGACGAGGTAGGAAGAGATAGCAGTGGTCCCATTGGGATACGAGTGGCTTAGACTGTGGTGGCTGCAGAGAAGTGGAGGCAAGTGGTCAGATTCAAGACACATTTTGATGGTAGAGTTGTCAGCACTTGCCAGTGGGTTGGATGTAGAAGATGAGGGTGGCTCAGAGTTCCACCCCGAGCTGCTGAGTAGAATGTGGGGAGGCGGGGGCATTCGCAGACATGCAGACTGGGAGAGGAGCAGGCTTGAGGAAGGAAACCAAGACTTGCATGTATTCACTCAACCAGTATTTGCTGAGTCCCTCCTAGGTGCTGCACCCTGTGCCAAGTCTTAGGGCTACAACAGTGAGCAAACTGGGCCAAATCCTTGCCTGCAGGGAGCTTACATTCTAGTGGGAGGGAAAAACAGTAAACAGGAAAGTCAGTAAGATCACAGTTAAGAAGAGATAGGAGGTAGGGGATAAGAAAGGGTGTAGGGAGTGTGAAAGGAGGTTGTAATTTAAAATAAAGTGGTCCAGGAGGACCTCTGTAACTAGGGGCTTTTGATACAGACTTGGAGGCAGTTAGGGAGGAAGCCATGAAGACAGCTAGGCAAGAACTTTCCAGACAGATGGAATGGCGTGTTCTCCTAAAGGTGGAGTCTGTCTGCCATATTTGAAAAACAGCACGGAGATCAGCGTGGCAGGAGGGAGAGCAGGGAGAGGGCAGCACAGGGAAGTGAGGACTTGGGGATGCAGATCAGACCACTTTACAGACTGGTGTTTGGGTGAGACGAGAGGTTCGAGACACCCATTGGACATGCTGGTGGAGATGTCAGCAGGAGGTTGGGTGAGTGTCTGGAGCTCAGGGGAGAAATCGTGGCTGGACGTGGGTGCTGTCAGTGCACAACAGTGTTTTATGTCATGGGGCTAGAAAAAGTCAATCAGGGAAACATTGTAGGCAGACAAGAGCAAGTAAAAGGCAGCAAAAATCCAAGAAGACAGTGCCATGCACAGAGACATAAGCCATCTGCAGTTATTTCTGGTTCTACATCATTCACACTGGGGGGCCACTACTGAGAACAATGCTTGATCTAATTCATATACAGTGCTCTGAGAGTTCATAATAAAAGAAACAAGCAAATTCAAAATGCATATTATATATGTGTA
>PVKM010029305.1:0-17660 GCA_004027735.1 Carollia perspicillata | reverse complement strand
TTTTTAGTTTTAATTTCCTATAATGAAGCAAGGTAGTATGATATTCTATATTTTTTACATGAATGACAAATAATATTGTCAATTCTTTCCATGGGCAATGAACAGAAAAATTACAAATTCTATTTGCTGTTTTAATGCAGTTTTTTGAACTCTTCCATCTTTTTCTGTTCCAAATTTAGCAGGTGGATGCACTGCATTTAACTTAAAATTGTTGTGGGCTACTTTATAAAACATGAGCAAACCAGGCTATGAATTTGACGTATTAAAACCATGAGGAGAAAAACGGTGCCATCACAAATGGCCCAAAGTAACGAGGTTATAAATAAGCTACTCACTGTTCTCATGTATTTTTAGTAAAGAGATTTGGGAATAGTGCAACTAATCCCCAATGCCCAATTAAAGCCTCTTAACTAATTTAACAAACACATTGTAAATGTGTAGCTGCAGATGCTTTAAATAAACATACTTTGCATGGGAGGAAGTTCAATAGCTAAACAAATGGAAAAGCACTTCTGATGCTTTAGTTTTCTAAAGTTCTTTGCAAAATTGTTATAAGAAAAAAAAGTCAAACAATGAAAAGGTAAATATCAAGAAGGGATTTTCTTTAGATGGTAATATCCTACTGTGTTTGCCTTTTCAGAAAATCTTAACATAATGTTTTAAAGATTCCCAATAATTTTTTAAAAATTGCTGTCTTTTCTGCTTGTTTCTTTTTCTGTGTGATTTTATCACATGTAAATATTGCTCGTAGATATGGATAAGAATAGAGATACACACAGATAGAGAAATGGCTAACATACTACCCCAATCTGCTTAGACAGATATATGTTGCTTACAGCTGAATGGAAGCTGACCCACATAGGAATGCAAGATTCATAGGCAGTATGTCCTCTCGCTTTGGCAGCACTTTCTGCAGAGGCTGCCAATGAAATGAAGCCTCTGACTTTCTGGGGAGGCTGGTCCTCGATTTCTTCTTCACAGAGTTGGTCCTGGCGGAGTTCTTCCAAAGTGTGCAAACTGCACTGCAATTAAATAACTCTGCAGGCCTCACAGAGCAGATGAGTAGCTAGTGCTGTGGGACTTCTCTTGACAAGACTCTGGCAGGTGGGAAGCCCACATGCAAAGCAGGCGTTTGGAAATGCTGGATTGGAGCAACTATCGAGCATGCTAGGGGATTGGGAAGTAATGTTGGTTTCTCATTATGTTTTCATTTTCTTTAAACCTCTAGAAGGGAATGCTTGTGACTCCAAGTAATACAAAGAGTCCAACTCTTTCAAATATGAACAGTTGCAAAACCCAAACTTGGTGCTATTAAACAGCTGTCAGGAGGGAAGAGAGTGGTTATTAACAAACTAGTGCCATCTTTTCTGAACTGAAGCACTGAGTGTGTTCATTTTGGCTCAGGTTGTTCTTGGAAGCTTTAAAAATTCTCAGTGAGAGGCTTTCATTTTTGTTAGTGCAGATGATTTTCTGTTGGCTTTTGTTTAAACTTCTGCTAACCTTCATGTAATGTGCCACAGACAAGGGGTTAAAATAGCCAGCCAGATGGTCACTGCCAAATGTAGTTCTGACTTGTATTTCCCTTCCCCTTTACCCCTTACATTTGCTGCAATTTTCAATACTATGTAATTGTGTGGGAAGGAAAAGTGAATTGTTTTGATGGGGGTTCTGGCTGCTTTACCGACTTAAAATTAAAAAGTAATTAAGTGTATGGTTTCATTTATTTAGTTGAGACCTTCACTTCTCTGAATAAGACATTCTCAAAGAAGCCTATCTGGTATCATTTTAATTAAAATTACAATTCTATGTAGTTATAATAATACAATTAATGGCTAGAATTAATGGCTAGAATGGCTCAGTTTATAAACAATATCTATTCATTATTCTGTACTGTACTTAATATCTAAAGCTTTTCATATTGCTTGCATTTACCTTAGACCAAACCAAAAACCTGAGGAGGTATCTATAGAATCCATTGAAAAGACTTATGAGGGGGGGACCCACAAAAAACTGGAATTATCTTCTGGAGGGCAGGCCCTTTGTAGCATAGTCTTCCCCTGCAAGCCAAGTGTTCTTAGAACCCATCTGGCCCTGGCTGGTGTAGCTCAGTGGATTGAGCACGGGCCTGCGAGCCAAACGATCGCGGTTTGATTCCCAGTCAGGGCACATGCCTGGGTTGCAGGCCAGTTCCCAGCGGGGGATGCACAAGAGGCAACCATACATTGATATTTCTCTCCCTCTCTCCTTCCCTTCCCCTCTAAAAATAAATAAAAATAAATCTTAAAAAAAAAAGAACCCATCTGTATCAGGGTACTAGCTGGCATTGTTGTGAGAGGCTGCAGTCAGCTTGAGGGAATTTTTTTGAAGTCTCTTTCAACATGTCTGCCCATTTCATGATGACTGATTTATGAGCATTCCTGCCCACAGTGAGCTGAATGTTCAGCAGTTTTTGACCAAAAAATGGCATTACTCCTGTGCCCTATCCTCCCCATTCACCGGATTTTACCCAGAACAACTCTTTTTTTGTTTCCCTGATAGAAAAGCCCTCAAAGGGAAACATTTTGCCAATGTGGAAGAGGTGAAATGAAAAACATCAAATGCACGAACAGGCATCAAAACTGATGAGTTTAAAAACTGTTTTGAGCTGTGGAAAAAAGTCTTGATAGCTGTGTATTTTATGAAATGGAGAGTACTTTGAAGGTGTCTGAAGTTTAAATGTGTAAGAATAAATACACACTTTTTTATAAATAAATTGTTTTTTTGGGTCCCCACCTTGTGTATGGAGAATGTAAAGAGTCAGAATGATCAAACTATTATCCTGGTTTGTTTTGAGCACTCCTGGGACACTGGGATAGTTAAAAAGATTGGATAGGCTGATAAGCAGCAAAGGGATTGGCCTGTGATAACTGGTTCATTTGGAGCTAGTTATTGTAAAGATCTTTACATAAACATAGGTTTATACAAAGAGAGGTTATCATATAACCTCTCTTTGTCATATAACCTCATATTATATGATAACCTCTCTTGTTATGTACTATTCAAAGACAGAGAAAAACATAACCTTAGCTATAACAAAAGTGTTAATAATTGTGGATTTTGCAGATCTGAATATTTCACGTAAGCTTTATTACTATGAAATATTTTAGGTAATAGCTCTATTTATACTACTAAAAAGATAGAATGTATGATGTAATTCTGCAAGATAAGAAAAATATTGTTATTATTGTTCACTTAAGTAGTAGGAGCTATGCTAAGAAGTATACACATATTAATACAGAAAGTCCTAATATCAGTCCAATGAACAGACCTTACCCCCATGATGATGAGAAAACCGAGGCTCAGCAAGCCTAATCCACTTTCCCAGTGCAAGTTGCCATGCAGTTGGTGAGTGGAAGAACAACCATGAGAACTAAAGGCCATCTGCATCCAACTTGATGCTATTGGCTTTGCGACTTTGTTAATAAATTTACATCTAGTTACACACCACTTATTTTGTTTTATTCCTTTCCAAAGTAAGTATTATTTCTATGCAAGTTAAGTGTGAAGGAGATGGAAGATGTTAGTTAAACTCATATTCTCTAAATTGCTAACTGAAAGCAGGCCTATGGTGTTAGTGGAATATGTCATGCACACAATTAGCTAATTAGTTAAGTTTACACATTTGGAATGGGAAAATTGACCTTCCAGATTTCAGAGTTAATATAACCTAATCATATGTGTAGCTTTTATTGCAAATTAAGGACAACAGTGAAGAAAAGGTAACTGAATTGCATTTGGAAAGCCCTTCCCTTATGGCCAACTTTTTACATGGACCAAGGCTATTTCTAGTCAACGAAACAGATGCAGAGATTCCAACCTGATCATTCTAACTCCCTGTAGATATGTTTATAGAAGCAGATCCAGCCCTGCTGGTTTTGTATTATGGAAAAGAAGGCAGTGGGCTCTTGTGAGAGGAGGTTCGTATGTGGGTCATGGTATGTGTCTCTACAGCAGCCTTGTTGACACCGAGGGGAAGTTTGTCTTCTTCTGTCTCCTCCATTTGAATGTGAGCTCTTTGAAGATGGAGATTAGATTTATTCATGACCAAACTGCCAGTAGCACACATAGTCTCTGACACATGGATATTGAGAAGGAAGAAAGGAAGAAGGGAAGGAAGGAAGGAAAGAAGGAAGGCAGGCCTGGTCTTCAAGCTTTGATCTCCCAATAATTGCCTATAGACATTGCATAAATGTTTCCCTCAACATCAATTTCCTCCTCTTTAAAATGGAGATAATATGTAATTATATTGTTACAAGTTATGTGAAGAATGTATTAGACTGTACAAGTTCAAGAGGTTATTATTTTAAATGTAATAGTGAGTATACTAATCACCTAAGAATCAAGTTAGATATAGTAAATGTGGAAAATTAATGAGTATATGAAACTCCCAAGAATGTTAGCTATTCTAATTTGACATCAAAAGTGACTCATGTTCATTAAGGCCCTTTAGCTAGGCAAATTAGATAAGAATTTATATTCCTGGCATTTGAATCCTAGTTTGATTTTCCTAATATCAATGCTTTCAAAAGAGTTTTTTTTGATTAAATCATCTTTGAGTTAAAAAAATATGTTAAATGATCCTTGGAATATAAAACAATTCAATGTGCTAAATTGTATAGTGATAGACTTTTAAAATGTGCTGTTGTGAGAAGAAAGATAAGGATGGATGATGGGATAAATACCATTTACAAATTATTAAAAGCAGGCAGATAGATTACCTTGCAAATCCTGTTTACCACTGACCTCCAAGAAGCAATATTAATTTCCTTATATAATCTCACTGGAGAAATGTCACATGGTCAATGGCCATAATCAACCAATAAAATCAGATTCTGAGAGATGGAAGTGATCTTAGAAGCAACATCTGTTTCAGGTGTTCACAAAGCTGGCTGGCTCTTGATGGCCACTTAGGACTCAGACTAAACATCACGTCTTCAGAGAGGTTGACAGAACATTCAATTTAATATTATTCCCTGGGAAAGCTCTCTCCATTACCTATCTCTATGTGATTATTTCACATCATTTATTGCTATTTGATATGTACCCATTTATTTGTTACTTGCTTATTCATATTGCCTTCCTCACTCCTGGAATATAAGGACGTTGAAGTTAGGACTTCAATCATCTGACTCCTGCCATGGCCCAAGCATCTGGGAACACTTAGGAGGAAGTCAGTCCAGTTTTTGAAAGTTGGATGAATAAACCTTCACAATACATATGAGGAACAGGAGGATAAAGCCAAGTGAAGACTTTGCTCAGCGTCACACAGATTTTCACCAGGAGAGCCAGGGATAGAGTGGTTTCTCCTGACACACAGCTTAATGTTCTTGTTTACTGTGTTTCCTTAGATGTGCCTAGAATTAAACATGTTGAGCTTATACAAAAGACCACAGAACAAAGCCTATTTATGAGCTCTCTCGATTCTCTTCTGAGCAGTGCACTTTCTCTAGTAGTACTTTCCTCCAGAACTGCAGCACTATTCATCATTGTAATCTGATAAAGCTCTTAATTCAAATTCTATGAGTGTCCTGCTAGTCCTGTAGTTCTACCATGTAGAAATGACAGAAAAGACTTGTATAACTGGGCTTTATACTCTGAATTTTCTGTGCCACTGTGCATAAAAGAAAACAGAAATCATACGTTTATTCATTTATCTCTTATGAAGTAATTAAATAAACATTTATGGAAACCATACAGGCGATGTTTTAGACACATTGCTTTGAGATGCAAAGAGGAACTGAAACTCACATCAGTGGGGTAGCAGGGGTGTCGTTTCATGGCCATGTGCTATGGGAAGTGGTACAAGGATTTTTCCAGATGTTATGAGATTGGAGGGTAAGCAGCAATAAATGCTGACTTGAAAAGACAAGTCTTAAAAAAAGAGTCATATATGACTATATGTTTAAGAATGAGTCATTATATCTTGAAAAGGGAATGAGACAGGGAGTCTCATTTATTGTTGGTAGGAAAGCAAAGATGGCCTCCTTGGAAGACAATTTGGCAGTTTCTTATAAAACTGAATATACTCTTACCATATAATCTCACAATCAGCTCCTTGGTATTTACCAAAATGCATTGAAAATTCTTGCTCATGCAAAAACCTGCATATGAATGTTTATATCAACTTTATTTATAATTATCAAAACTTGAAAGAAATCTGGATGTCCTTTGATAGATGAATGGATATACAAACTGTGGTACATCTAGACAAAGACTATTGTTCAGCAATAAGAAGAAATACCTATCAGTCCATGAGAAGACATGGAGAAAACCTGAATGTATTACCGCTAAGTGAAATAAGCAGGTTGGAAAAGGCCGCACACCATATGATTCCAGCTCTGTGACATTCTGGAAAGGCAACTCTATGGAGGGAGTAAAAAGAAAAGTGATTACAAAGAGTTGGGTGGGGAAGGAGGGAAGGATGAATAGACAGAACAGAAGCATTTTTAGGGCAGTAAAATAATTTTGTATGATAGTGTAATAATTTATACATGTCATTATACATTTGTTAAAATCCAGAGAGCTCTACAATACAATGACTGATCCCTAATGTAAACTATAGATTAAAATGAATAATGTGCAAATATTGGATCAAGATCCAGAAAACAAAACAAAACAAAACAAAACAAAACAAAACATGTTCTTTGCTGTCAATGAGTGTGTAGTCTCATAGAGGGAAGTAGCTCTACAAACAAGGTCAACAGAAGGTGTTTTGGTAGAGTACAATGGGCAGTAAAATGCAGTTTTACCTACTTGGAGGGGAGGTCCAGGAAAGTCTTTCCAAAAAGAGTTGAACCTGGAGCCAAGTCTTTATTGACCAAAAAAGGGTGCGTGTGAGTAGGTTGACAGGTGAGTCTAAAGAAAGAGATGGTTGAAGCTATGTACCATGGATTGTATGCTTCATATGGAATAACATGAAGATGTTCCAAGATTGATGTTATAAAATAAAGGGGAGTGGTCAGGCCCTCAGTAGCCATAATGAGGTGATAGAAAACAAATAGTGAGGGTTAGTGTGCAAGAGATATGGAAAGATGGTGATCGGCAATTCATAGATTAAATTTTTGGAGTAGATCTATTCAAGATAAACAAATATTGAAAGATTTAGGCCTAATTTGTCTGGATTTTTAGAGTGAATTCTTTGTCTATTTCATCTTAGCAACTTTGGATATCTGGAAAATTTGTGGCTGTAATCACAACAAACTCTAACCTGTACATTGAATGTGATACTTCAATCTTTCTATCCATCATAAAGGAAAAACCATTGAAAAGGGATGCTCACAATAAGCGTGAATACACTTTGCTGACATTTAAGAAGTCAAGGATGTTTAAGGCAGTGATCCAACAATTGGACAAATATGGAAGAATCCTGAGGTCAGAAGAAGACTGTTGAATTAAAGAATAGAAAAAGGGACATAAGTAACTGTCATCACCTTATTATTATTATTACCATACTTGTTTGTGTTTTTATACAAAAGTCAGGTACCTGTGGCTTAAAACTTTTGGTAGGGAATTTAGAAAATGTCAGTAAAGTTCATGATTTTGGAGATGGAGAACTTTCTACCCAGAGGGATGAGGATGAGTAAGAGAAGATCTTATTGAAGGCTGGGTTTCAATTAAGGTAAGGATGTAGAGGGAGGTACTTACATTTTTTTTACAGTGGATTTTATGGTAGGTTGGATATTCATAATTAAAACAATGAGCCTAAAAGCCCTATAAAAAGATAATGGATAGAAAACAAACAAACAAACAAACAAACAAAAACAACAACCAAAAACAGTAGACTGCATAGTCTAGGATTTTGACCAGTCACTGGGATTTTTGGAATTTCTGCAAGAAATCTCTTTTTTCAGGCAGCTTGGTCCCAAATCTAGATCAAGATTCTTAGAGGCCTGTTAGTATAGAGACTCAAAGGTATGTGAGGTGAGTCAAGCACATACCACACTTGATCGTTATTCTCTTTAGGTAGAGAAAGAGTGTCCTTTGTTGTGCTTAGAGGTGTAGGCTGATTTTTTTCTAGTACAAATCCTATGGCTGTGCTAAGGGAATTGCCACAGATTTTTATTCACAGTTGAACCCTTTTGCTGTAACCAGCAGGGCATGATGACACTAGTGAAACCCCAAGGGCCCGAATACTGAATAAGACATTGCCAATTAAAGTGTTGAAAGGTGGTAGGGGAGAAGTAGGAACAATGGAGGAAAACTGCCTGAAATGAGCACAGATAGAACATGAAGAGAGAAAACAGGAAGGATTCAGTCAGCCGTGAGAGTTAAGGTTATCTTCAGAAGGGCATGCAGTGAGGGAATCTCCTGAGATTTTTAGAGAGAAGGCTAATAATCTACTTTTGCAAGGAAACGCATTTTAGGTTTAAATGAAAGAAGCAGAAGCTTAGTTTTGAAATGTCTAATGAAACAGTTATTATTTTCACATTGTCGTGACAATAGAAATATATTTATAGATATTGTACTGGACTAAAAAGTGTCATTACACAAATACATTTGAAAAATGTGTTTCTCACACCTAATCACTTCTGGAGGTGTCTGCAATTTTCATACTTTTTTTCCAAAGAAGTATGTTTCCAGAAGTAAAATTTCTTAGTGGTAAAGAATATCGTGTTAAAATAGTGTGGATTTCAAAGAAACAACTAGTTTTACAAAGAAAAACTATGAAGCATCTGCTTATGTACTCAGAAAAATCAGAATAAAAATGGCTGCTGAAGCACTGGGACACGGGAACATCTTTGTCATTTAGCAAGTACACAGAGGATGGGGCTGCTCCCCAGCTGGCACCCGAGGCTGCAGATAACAGCCAGGAACCTCAGGGGGTGTGACTGCATACCCTATGTCCACTCTGACCCAGTGTAGTTTTCCATCAGTACTGCTAAAAAACAATAATCAACCAAGTAAATTTGTATATCTAATTGGCTTTATTATCCAAGTCAAGAATGAGGCAGCATCTCTTCTAGCCACTAGAAGGGTACCCCCAAGGGCTATACAAAATGGAAGGTTTTTATAGCAAGAAGGGTGGAGCAAAAAAGAGAGAGAGAGAGAGAGAGAGAGAGAGAGAGAGAGACAGAGAGAGAGAGAGAGACAGAGAGAGAGAGGGAGAGAGAGAATTACTTTAGGGCCAGGATATCTTTCTTTTGAGGAAGAGAAAAGGAAGGGTTTTTATCACACAGATTGCTTCTTCTTGTGGGGAATGGAGAGAGTCCACAAATGACTGGTACTTGACCAGAAAATTCTAGACCAGAAGTCATTGGAACTGTTATTAGATCAGGTGTTAAATCTTGGTTCGGTATCATTTGCTTTAGCACAAGTGATGCCATATTGGGCCTGTGGTTTTCTCTTTAACAGTACTTATCAAAAGCCCAATGGACCCAAGAAACATGAATTTCTAGTGGTAAAGTAATAACCAACCCCATGGCCTATCACTTTATTGTTTAGGCTACTTATGTATTTGGGTTATAAATGTATTCCTACATTATTTAAACTGTTGGAACCTCAGTTTACTTAAATACATAACAGACCACTCCAAAGGGTTGTTATAAGGAGCAAATAAAATAATCGTTAATACAGTACCTGGAATAGAGTAAGGTTTTATAAATAAGTTGTTTTTATTTTATTTATTTATTGTTGTTTTTGATTTTTATCTTTGTTATATTTTTTACATTACCATTTGGTCCCCTTGTATTCCCCTCCCCCCAGCAATCACCACATTGTTGTCCATGTCCATGAGTCTTTTTTCCTTTTTGCAGAATTCCTCCTGCCCCTTAGCCACCCCCTGACTAGCTATCATCCTGTTCTCCATCTATGAGTCTCTCCCCATTTCCTGTTTTAGTTCAGTTTATTCATTAGATACCACATAAGTGGAATCATATGGTGTTTGTCTTTCTCTGACTGGCTTATTTCAGTTAGCGTAATGTTCTCCAGGTCCATCCATGCTGTCACTAAGAGTAAAACTTCTTTTTTATGGCCGAATAGCATTCCAATGTGTAAATGTTCCATAGTTGTTTTATCCATTCATTTACTGATGGACACTTGGACAGCTTCCATATCTTGGTGACTGTAAATAATGCTGCAGTTAACATAGGCGTACATGTTCTTTTGAATTAGTGTTTTGGGTTCTTTCAGATATATTCCCACAGGTGGGATTGGTGGGTCAAAAGACAGATCCATATTTAATTCTGGGGGGTCTCTCCATACTGTTTTCCACAGAGGCTGCACCAGTCTGCATTCCCACCAACAGTGCAAAAGGGTTCCACTTTCTCTACATCCTTGCCAGCACTTGTTGTTTGTTGATTTATTAATGATAGCTATTCTGACAGGTGTGAGATGATAGCTCATTGAGGTTTTAATTAGCATTTTTTGATGATTAGTGTCATTGAGCATCTCTTTATATGTCTATTATAAATAGCTTTTATAAAGGCATTTTAAATGGCTTTAGAGCAAATGACTTTGGAGCAAAATTTGAGATAGCATATTGATTCAACATTTATTTTCCTATTGTAGATCAATGAAGTGTTATTGTCAGCATTTCTGCAAATGCATAAACTATTCATATATGCATACACATCTGTGTATCCTCCTTGGAGAAGTGTCTGTTCAGGTCCTTTGTCCATTTTTTTTAATTAGGGTTTTTTTGGTGTTAAGACACTGAAGAAAGAAATTGAAGAAGATATAATTAAGTACATACTAAGTTCATGGGTAGGAGGGATTAACATCACTAAAATGTTCACACTACCCAAAGCAATCTATACATTCAATGAAATTTCTATCAAGATATCAATGACATATTTCACAGAGCTAGAACAAATATTTCAAAAATTTATATGGAATCACAAAAGGCCCTGCATAGCAACAGCGAACTCAAGAAAGAACAAAGTTGGAGGAATCATGCTACCTAATATCAAACTATATTATAAGGACGTAGTAATCAAAACAGCATGTTACTGGCATAAAAACACACATATAGCTCAATGGAACAAAATATAAAACCCAGAAATAAACCAACACCTTTACTATCAATTCATATTTGGCAGAGGAAGCAAGCATATGCTATGGACTAAATATAGTTTACACAATAAACAGTGTTGGGAAAATTGGACAGATGCATGCAGGAAAATGAAACTAGACCACCTTCTTACACTACACACAAGAATAACATCAAAATGTATCAGAGACTTTAAATGTCAGACGTGAAACCATAAAAATCTTAGAAGAAAATATAGGCAGCAAAATCTTGGACATTGCTTGTAGCAATATGTTACCGGATGTATCTCCCCAGACGAGTGAAACAAAAGAAAAAAAATAATCAAGTGGGACTACATCAAACTAAAAGGTTTTTGCACAGCAAAAGAAATCATCCATGAAATAAAAAGATAACCCACAGAATGAGAGAACATATTTGCTGATACATCTGATAGGGGGTTAATATCCAAAATAAGTTATTTTGAAAAGACCAGGCTCAGTAAATGAAAATGACCAATCACAAACTTTATCAGAGACCAACTATGTAAGGTGGAGCTATTATTAATATCTCCCTCCTATGTTGTTAAGATACTATATTAACATAATATCTGTTAAGCATTTCAAACACTCCAGCTCACAGAAAGCAATCAATGGATGCTATTTCTTATTTTATAACCTATCTTCTCTGCCTTCTTAATAATTCCTGGGGCTGGCAGTGTCTAATGCAAAGGCAGAAAAATAGCCACCCACATGCTGAATCTAGGTCTCACTTTGCCCACACACTCACTATATGAGCAATGAATTTGAATGCATATGGATGTAGCATGTGCTGTTTCATTTGTCACAGTCCCACATTATCTTTTGTCTTATACCTGGCACAATGGACGTACTTAGGTCACCTGCTTGATGCCTAAACTATTTATTCCAAAATACTTTGTCTACAGTATTTTTCTTGCTCTTTCATTCTTATTTTTAAATTTACTACTTCTCCTCAAGCTCTATTTAATATATAACAGATAAAAATAGTTTTTGCATTAGCAGAAACCCTGACAATAACACTTCATTGATCTACAATAGGAAAATAAATGTTGGATCAATATGCTATCTCAAATTTTGCTCCAAAGAGAATTTAATTAATTACCTTTACCTGGCTTTTCTTCAATGAGATGTAAATGAAAATGAATAATATAGAGTTTAATTCCTCATGTTGTTTTGCTTCATGAGATATTTTATTCTTGAAATTTCTATTGTTAGTTGTTCACAGAAGGTATTTTAAATATTAATTTTTATAGAGTAGCTAACATATGTCTAACATAAAAATTCACAATAATAGTAAGGAATTAAATGAATGCAGAATAACAGAAAAATTCTCAAGTCAAAAGAGAGTCTATAGAGATACATCCACTTTTTCTTTCACAGGAGGCGATAGTTACTGCCCCAATGTTTACATTAATTGAATATGAAGTGTCTATTATGATCAAAATCACCACTTGGTGGCAGAATGAATTTTTCCACTGCAGAGAAGGCCTATGAGATTTTCCCCCCTGAAACAAAGCCTTTTCTAGAATACTTTGGATACATATATAAATGTAGTGGGAATAAACTTTTTAAATTTTTAATGGAAATAAACTTTTATCCTGTAAAAGAAAATGGTTGAAATACTTTATTTTCTACTTTATATTAATTATATTTAATTTTTTGGTAGAGGGGGTTTCTATAAATATTTTCATTGGCCAACGGGTAGGTATGGTAATTAGGGGAATCCAAGAATAGAAGGTATGAGCCAATATACCTTTATGTAAATCATTTTTAGGATTTTAACAGCTTTCTGCTAAATGTCTCTCATTTTTTTTATATTTGCTCTACATTGTTTTAGTTGATTTTATACATGAAAATTCTTAGCTTTTCAAATATTATTGAATTTTGTCTGGCACCACTTAAGTGTCTAAGTTTTGACCATTCTGTTATGAATGGGTTCCCCAGTCAATATATTTGGGACAATGTTATATAAGAGATCTAGGAGATTGATTCATAAAGCACATAACATATTTAAGTCTCTGATGATTTTGGTATTAAAAACCTATTTGATTTTCTTTCATTTAATTTTTCACAATGATGTTTGTATTATGAAACTGTTATTTTATTTTTTTTATTTGAAGAATTTTTTATTGTTGTTCAATTACAGTTGTCCTCATTTTCAACTCTGTATTGTTGAATATCTATTAACTTACTGAAGAGAACTAAACTCTATGGATACTTTGATAGGCTTTATCAAGCCTATTTCACTGTATTTTTTTCTTATAATTAAAAATATTTTATTTATCCATTTCTAGACAGAGGAGAAGGGAGGGAGAAAGAGAGGAAGAGAAACATCGATGTGTGGTTGCCTCTCTAGCGCCCCCACTGGAGACCTGGCCCACAACCCAGGAATGTGCCCTGACTGGGAATCATACAGGCAACCTTTCGGTGTTCAGTCTGGTGCTGAATCCACTGGGCCACTCCAGCCAGGGCTATATTTTCTTATAATTTTGTCTTAGCATATTAATCTTAAATTTGTCTCAAATTTCTCACTCCTGTGTCCTTACAGTCTTAGTGCCCACTGCTCTCTGATTTGATTGTTTTTGTTGTTTGTCCTGCATTCCATTTGCTTTTTCTTTGTACAAATTCCTGAAAAAGGGATTTCAGTTTCCAGCTATGATGGAGAGGTTTATGGTCAACCAGTACTGTCACCGAGGAAAACTTAGAAAGCCAGTTGAAAAATAAATGTTTGAAGGGAGTGGATAACCTTTGTAGCAACCAGGTCTGAGGTGATAAAATCCCGAGAAAACAGATTCTGAGCACCGAGGCAAAAAGATATTCTGCAACCATGATTTATCTCTTGCAGGGCATTTTTGATTCTCAGAATGAGGTAACAGTTAATATTATCCAGACACAGAGAAGCTGGTAGAACGTTTGATAGTCTCATAGGGCTCAGGAGACAGAACATTGAGATTTAAGGGGCCAGAATTCCATGCACTAAGAGAGAACTCAATATTCTTCTGAGAGAATAAAAATCAGAGGAGAGATTTCAGTCTCACAGTGGTGATTGGGCTTTAACCCCTCAGTTAAAACCTGTGAAGGAATGCACCCTGGGATCTGCAACAGAGAGGAGGTTAATGGACTTGACCAAAATGGTGACCCAGCCACAGGTTCAGCTCAGTCCCCGTTTGGGAGCACATGATCAACCTCCAGTCCATCTGCTGATCAAAGGGAAGGGTGAACCCTCACTGGATGAGGATAACATCATCAGAGCCTGAACATTGTTCATATACAGTGTAAAATCTAAGGAGAGCAAAACAGACAGACAGTGGAAACAAATGCAAGTGACCCAGATACCAAAATAATCACATAAGGGCTTTAAAATAGCAATAATTAATTTAGCCAAGAAAATAAGAAAGATATTTGAAATGATAATGAGAATGCTGAAGAATGTAATGAGAAAATTAAAGTCTTTAATAGTTTTTTTCTGAATGGGAAAATGTAATTGAGCTTATACTCTCATGCCATGTAATAAATATTGGCAAGGCAAGATTGGTAGATTGATAATGAAGTCAGAAGCTCATACACATCATTTTCCCTTGGCTGGGAAGGCAACTCACATGTACTAATTTGTCTATATAAATGTGTTGCTTTAGCAAAAACTTTGGGCCATGGGAAGTTAGGAACACATTAGTAAGACTTGTATACATTTCATGAAATATTCAAAATATTATATACCACTCTTATGAGCAAAAATGATTCATGGGTAAGAATATTCATTGCATCACTGTTTAAATATTCATTTAAAAAGACTGTTTGTAAAATGCAGGTAATAAGCATTAAAAATAAAGCAAGTACAGGTATCAAAAATATTATTTGTCAAAAAATCCTTTCAAGTAATTGAAATATTTTAAAAACAGGGCTTACCTAAAGGTTGGAATTGATCACAGTAGTGGTCAAATCTATAACACAGAGATAGAGAAATGTAAATACAGACTTTACCCCCAGGCTTGACTCTGAAACATTTATTATCCAAGACCAAAGACCAAGTTTCTTTGTGATACTTTTAGGGCCCATATAAGATGTAGTTTCTGCTCATGTCTAGCTTAAATTATAATATGAACATCTTCAACAGATTTGGGCATAAAAATACCCCCACTGAACAGTGCAAGTTTAAACCATTGGTTAGACCAATCTCAGTGTATGTACCATGGGCTGAAATCATGATATGAAGTTTGAATAATTTGTTTACATTCCTCTTTAAGAATTTTCTGGTCCTCTGAGAAATTTACTGTAACTCTTTATGTAAATTTTCCCTCAATTTCAGTTAGTCTTTATGTAACCTAATTCTACTTGTTTAAACATGCCCTTTATTTTAATTTTTTGATGTTCTCTTGCCTAATGAGAACAACTACTGAAAGGTGATATTGTTAATGGGAAAATCTAACAGAATGTAATTGGAAGTTTTCATTAAATTAACATTTTGGACTTCTAATGGTCCTCATTAACTGGTGCTCTACTCAAATTAAAAGGAAACTCTCAAACAGAGTCTATAATTTTAACTAATTCCAACTTCATTTTTCACATACTTGTTCATCCCACTTGTGACATTTCCATTAGGCTTTCTGCTACTTTGTTATATTTTCAGATTATACTAAAATTTTTCTTTTACAAAGGATCAGAAAATCAGAAATTGCAAAAAAGATCTATGAAATCAAGTTAGGGTTTATGTTGCAAGTAATATGTCTTAAAGTAACAGTAATATTTTCTGGTGACTCACAGTACTCTAAAAAAGTTGATAGACTATTACTATGGAATTATTTTTGAACTGTTAGGTTTTACTTTCATTTTTTTTTGGACACAGTATTTTCCCTCTTTTTATGTTACTTTTGTTTATCAATGCATTCACACCTCTCTCTCCCTTATGTATATGTATATATAAAAAACAAAGGAATATTTCCTCTTGAATTTTAGCATATATTATTAGCATTTATCACTTTCCATGTTCTATATTTTAACCATACAGCCCTTGATTGATTTTTCTGAGCTAACAGTACACTTTTTTAGGTTTCAAACCTTTGGCTATAATTTTCCCTTTATTCTAATTGATACATAAGCCCAACTTTAAAAAACCGTTTGATCATTCTATTATCATTTATGTTATTAGATAAGATACATGGTCTTTTTATGGACTTAAGTTGTCATCATATATTTGACTAATTCTCTATATACCTTATGGTATTATCAAACTGGATTATTGGCTTTCTCTGATGCTCTTGAATGTCACTCTGCCTGGGCTCAGACCACTACTTCTATTAGGAACATTGTGTTTATCAACACACAGACAATCGCACCCATGCATGTTCTGAGCATCAAGAAGCATTCTTTTAAGTATTGCCGGTTCAATAGTCAAACAAAAGCCTAACAATTTCTGCATTCGTGCAACTTATAAGCTAGTGAAGGGGGCACAGAAAATAAAAAGACGTTTGTAAAAAAATGCTATGCAATGTATGAAAGGGTGGCTGGTGATACGGGGCAAGGATGGGAAGTAGTAGTGGCGGCAGTCAAAGGTGAGGTTGTGATTTTAAACAGGTTGTCAGGGAAGGTCTCACTATGTTTACATTTTAAATATCCTTGGAAAAGAAGCAGGAGGGGCCACATGAACATCTGTGAGAAAAAATATTTCAGCCAGAGGGTATAATAAGCACCAAAGCCCCATGGAGCATGAGGAGCAGCAAGGGGTTCTGCTAAAGGCAGTGGGTAGGAAAAGCATGAGCAAGGTCTCAGGTGGACTGTGTAGACACATGTAGCACTCTGATACAGATTTTCCTAGTGGTTTTCTGACATCTAACTATAGTTCATCTTTTCAATTTGAGTTTCTAATTATTATTTACATGATCTGTCTGCTTCATATTCTCTAGCCTCAAGTCCATTTCTTCTGAGGCCACTGCTACAAAAATCCTATGACAACTCATGGCTTTGGCATAGAAATTCTCTGTCTCTTAATCTGGGTTCCAAAACTTTTTCCATTTTGTTTCTAGGTTTTTGGCTTGTATCTAAAGTTTCCTTCTATGCCTAACCTCAACTGGATAGATTGCTTGACTTTTTTCTCCTTTTCTTTCTTCCCATTTTTTGTTTCTTCCTATATCAATCTCTTTCTTCATTCGTTGCCCAATAGTATTACTAGCTGACACTCACAAGAGAGACTAAAACTCAGACTGAATGATTATTCCTGTAATAATTCCTGTAATGCATCTGAGTAAAGCTTTTTGTCCACAGATTGGTCTGCAGAAATGTCATACAATCCGTCAGGAAACTGTCACTATTCATTTCAAACAGAAATGGGAGTTTGTAAGTGGTTTTCACTGTGCTCAGTTCCTGTAATCGGATTACAGCAGTAGAAAAGTCAGGGGCACTGGCAGATTCATGGTCCAAGTCTTGCTTTAGCAGTTCTGGTTCCCACCCATTCCAGGGCTTCTCCTATGGGGCAGACACTGCTGACACACACCTGTCACTTATAGCCAGTGACCGTCAGATAATGAGCATTAGCTTTACACAGTTGAGTATCTCAAGAGAGATTGCCTGTTTCACACTTACTCAATTATTCTTGGTTCTTGGGCAATCCTGGTTGGATAATC
>PVKM010029304.1:0-17833 GCA_004027735.1 Carollia perspicillata | reverse complement strand
TTGTTTATATTTAATTTTAGCTTCTTTTCTTTCCAAAGTAAAGATCTAAATGTTCTGGATTAACAGAGATCTCACCTGTAAATAATATGTAATACTTAAAGTGTGTGTGTATAATATATATAAAATATATATATAGTGTTCTAAAATAATAGTAAATGAAATCAAGTATAAGCGAAACATGCTACTATAGCCATAATTACAAATTATGTGAATTGAAAAGTATGTGGGATCATATAATAAAAACATGCATATAATCATGGCTTTATCTGCCATTCTGCATCTTGCCAGACCTAGAAGACTTATTGATGCCATTGCATTAGGGCAAGATCAAGACTGACATTCTAATAGGCTGCTTTGTGGGCGTCATTTAAAACCACCACTAAATCCTTCGGGTGTTTCTAGGAGACAAGCCAACAACACTACTTGAAAAGCTTGTTTACAGGCGATGGCAGGTTCAGGAGTCCTTTAAACAGCTATCCTGTTATAGTCCCAGGAACCTTGTTCATATGTGTGATTAGTTTATAAAATCTATTTTGATGGAAGGGAGATCCTAGGTGACAGCATTTGCTAGAGGGACAGTTGGGATTTAGAAGCATGTTTCCTCAGGTAAGGAAAGCACTATGGCAGCCTGAGTCGGGCACAGATCACGGCCTGTAATGTTCTCTGGAAATACACGGGTAAGCTGTGCTTAGCTGTACCTCGGTCACCTGTGTGACCACATGATTTAATACCCTCTTGACCAAGCAGTAGCTCATTTCTATTTTTGGAAAGGAGAGATTTCTGGTATAAAAGAACATGTGCTATTATTAAAGGCTCTGCCTGTTAGAAATGTTCTTGGCAGCAAACAATAGAAAAATCTGACAAGAAAAGGTTTATTGGTCCCGTGCAATGAGTAGTCTCAGGTTATAGAGTTCAGGACTGAGCGGTTCACTGACGTGTGTAGGGACCTAGGATCTTTCTATCTTTCCGTCCCTCCATCCCAGAGAGAAAAACATTCTAATTGGGATTCAGAAACTTGTAGAGGTTTGCAGTGACCATTCTTAAGATTTTTGAGAATGACGTAAGAAGATAGAAGGAGGAAATTCTGGGAAAACATTTGTCTTCCTGTTAATCAAGTTCAAGATAGCTTGTTGCTTTGGCATCTGAGGTATTACTTGAACTGTAGCCTGTTGTGCTCATAGGCAGGTAAATCCTGGGGCATTGTTTCATCTATGCCTTTTATTCAGTTTTAGAATGTGTTTTTTAATATATATTTTGCAAAGGAAAAGTTGAAAAGAGGATGGGAAATAATTCCAGTGTGATGGCTTTAACACATACAATGCAGGAGGTCGAGTCCAGGGATCTAGAATGCTCATTCGGATAAGCCACAAAATCCCCAAAGATGACTGGATGGAGCGAAATAGCCTTTATTACAGTACAGGGAGCACCCAGGGCAGCAGGTTGGGCAAGCAGGACCTCCCTGGGTCCCAGACTTGTTTAAGGGGTCCCAGACAAAGGGGGCCCATGTCCTAGAGGAAGGAGGCACATGTCCTACACGTGACTCTAAACTGCATTACTTCAGTGTGTACATGCAGAAAGAAAAAGGTCAAGAAGCAGTCACAGGACAGGAAGCCATTCCCAAAGGGGCTAAGGAGGAAATTACACTCCATTTCCAAAACAATACACATTCCTTCCAGCAATATCCCTAGGGTTTTTTCTTTGCTGGCTCTTTTCCTCCTTCCCTGCCCCCACCCTCCATACACACACTTACTATAAAACTTGAAAATAGAAAGCAAAATCCCTCAACTGTTGTAAGTCATGCAATTGAAGTTAATTACATATAAGTATGAACTTTGGATCACTGCATAGACTGTTAAATTTGACTTCTTATTACCTATTGTTAAACTGTGTGAGACAGAAAAAAAATTAGTGTTTTGTTACTTAGTTTTTTTTCACCACTAATTTTCTTTCATGTCAATGATATTGGCATTTTTGTATGTAATGGTTATGTTCATAGAGAATTAAAGAGAGCCACTTTAACATTATTTTAAAAGAGAGAGCCAAGCATGCTGCTCTTAATATTAGCTAACATTCATTGAGCAATGATCATATTCCACATATTACAGTAAACACATTACATACACTTTCATGTGATCCTTGTAACAACCCTCAGAAGGACATATTATCATTAACATTGCTTTACAGAGGCGAAAATAGGTTTGAGAGACAATGTAATGTTCCTTAATTATGAAACAGCCTAGATATGGACCTGGATTTGAAACCAAGCATCTGGCCACAGAGCTCTGCTTTCTGATATGGATGGTTAGCTTCATAATTGTAGACTTTTTCTCCAGCTGCTGATACCAGTGCCCTGTCTCCAGCTATTTTCAGATAGGAGTGCTTCATTCCATCTCTTTGCAAGTCTCTGAGGTAGGGTGATTATTAAGCTCTCCATTTGCATAGCATTTTATTTTTCTCCTCAACAGCTTATTTGTTATTTAAAAATTTTATTAACTTTGTTAATACAACATTGACTATTCTTAGTCCTTGTATTTTACAGCCAGAATGATGGATCAGAAGAGCTAGACCTAGATTAAAAATATTTTCCTGAGTTTTAAGGTCAGTATTCCATATGTAACAGTATTGCAGAAAAGCAAACTCTTACACAATTTGGGGTGATGGAGTAAGCCTTTATTACACGCGTGGGCCCAGAGGAGACAGCTTCCACATTCTGGGCGCTGAGGAGGGGTCAGGTGGGTGGTTAAATACCTTTGTAACAAAGTGGGGAGGGGAGGGGTCTCGTGGTACAAGCAGGAGGTACATAAACGTGAAAGCCAAGGACACAGAGGAGGAGGAGGGAAATGGTCCAGGGTCCAGGACAAAGAAACAGCAGGCGATCATCCAGGGCAGAGAGTCAACTAACTAGTCAGCAGGTGGTTGTCTGAAGCCTGGGTGCCAGCCAGGAGCTATCAGTGGCCAGAACAGAGTGCCAGCTTCAACTTCTATTTACATTTTAACTTCTATTACAATAGATATACTGCGACAGCCTCTCTCTTTCTCTTTTTCTCTCTCTCTGTCATGGACTCCTATTGCAGTTAAGTTACCAGGGTTGTCTTCATTTTCTTCTTTTACAAATGTAACCAGAACAAAGATGAAGAGAGCTTTAAATACTGTCCCAATATAACTTTGTTATGTGCATGTTAGTTGTCCTCATCAGTGCAGGCTGCTATAACAAATTACCATAAACTGAGTGGGTGAATCAACAAATATTTATTAATTATGGTGGGGCAAATTTTAAAGGGAGGACCTTGAAACTTGGGTACTTATGGTAAATGCACATCAACACAAGGTCTTCCTGGAAGCAGACCCTTGCTTCTAAAAGGGTTTTGGTGTTCAAGTTCCAGTTACGTCCTGGTCCTTTGATTCCATGTGTGGGGGTTGGGGGGGGGCAGGGAAGGGGTGCACAGCCAGACCTGACTTTGTGTCTGGTGCAGCTGGAGGCCAAAGCTCTCTCCCTGTGCTTGCCCTGACTGCATGACTTGCAGTTTTGGTTTGTTGTCCCTTAAAAGAAACTCGGATCCTTGTTCAATAGAACAGGACCCCTTTGAGCAGGTTCTGAGGTACAAACCCACGTTGAGCAGTCTTCCTTCGCCCTATAACACTGTACACGCTGTGTCTCTAATCTGAAGACTGTGCCTGTGCTCTCCGCTGTTACCCTAACTTGGCTTACTCACCACTTTTTGCTGAGGCGATAGAATGGTTATTGAAAATTCTCTTGCTTCTCCTTGGTAGAAAGATTCAGTTTCTTTTTGGAGTTCAAGCTGAAAACAGATTTACATTGTGCAGCACCATGGCACTTTCAGAAGGGCAAGGACTGCTATTTAATTAATTCAAGCCCAGTGTTTCTATGTGACATTATTAAACAGCCATTTCCTGCTCCTTCCACCTTACCTATTAAGCAGCTCAGGGGAAGCCCTATTTAATCATTGTTATGCTGAACACTGTGAGAGCCTTGCAAGCGTTTTCAGCAGAGCTCTTCCTCTTCTACATTCAGACTGACTGGGATGCATTCCCAGAAATGTCCTTGTGTTTATTGCTTTAGCTTATAACTGGAATATGCCCTCCAGTTATGATCTTATAGAATCATTTTGGGGGTGTCTGTTGAGGGTGGATAGCTGGAAATCTCCAGGAATTATGAATGGCATATTCTACTCTTCAGTCTTCTGTTCTGTGATTATTGATTAATTGGTGGTTACTGACTTTCTGTTACTAGGAGGAATTCATGCTGCCCTCTGGCCTTGTTTTGTTTAGAAGAAACTGAGCACACTCTTCATAAGACCACAGTTCAATTTTGATGAGCTGCTGGCCACACAGCTTATTTCAGATTGTTTCCTGTCACAGGTATATTTAGTGAATTAACCAAATACAAAGGAAAGAGTATACTGTAATATTTTTCATTAATATAGAAGATAAAACAGAAGCTATTTGTTAAATAAGAATTAAATCAGTAACATTAAAGTCCTACCTTGGTAAATCCCCAATAACATGCAATTCCATTATTTTCAAATATACCACAAAGATTTAAAAATATTTAATTGTTATGTTTGTATCATATTTTAAAAAATTCATTGTAGTTATCTGTGAACTCTTCTCAGTCCCATTCTTCTCCTTGCTTACCCAGCGGTTGTGTGTCCACATGAACACATTTGCACACAAGGTGTGTTTCATCCTTCCACAATCTAGGGGAGTGACGTCAGACTCCATGCGTTCTTTACAGAGGTAACAGAATTACCCGCCTCTCTCTCTCTCCCTTCATAGTTCAGCATCATGCTTTTGAGATCAATCCATGTCCACACATGTAGCCTTCCAATTGCTGTATAGTTTTTAATTGTATCATTACATAAGAATTTATTCTCTAATTAATGACATGTACATTATTTTTAGTCATTTTATATCATCCTACCTTCCTTTAAAAATGAGTACAATTAACATAAAATAAGCTTACACAATTGTGGACACCTGTGTCACCATCCCCCAGATCAGATACAGAACATTTCTAATGCCCCAGAAGAGCCCCTAATGCGTTTTTCTGTTCAATACTTGCCCACCAGAGCAACCACTTTCTGATTTCCATCACTGTGGGTGTTTTTTTTTTTTTTAATTTTAGGAGGTCATATAAATTGATGAATACTTGGTCTGCTTCCAAATCTTAGGAAACCATCAACAAAATAAAAAGACAACCCACTGAATGTGAAAACATATTTGCTGATACATCTGATAAGGAGTTAATGTCCAAAATTTATACAGAACTTATAAAACTCAACACCAAAAAAACAAACAAGCAACAAAATTCTGGTGAAAAAATGGGCAAAGACCTAAACAGATACTTCTCCAGAGAGGACATACAGATGGCCAATAGACATATTGAAGGATGCTCAGCATTACTAAGCATCAGAGAAGTGTGTATTAAAACCACTGTGAGGTATCACAACTAACAACAAGTGCTGACAAGGCTGTGGAGAAAGGGGAGCACTGCTGCACTGTTGGTGGGAATGCAGACTGGTGCAGCCCCTGTGGGAAGCAGTATGAAGTTATCTCACAAAATCAGAAAAGAAATTGCCTTATGATCCAGAGATTCCACTTCAGGAAATTTATCCAAAGAAAGCTGAAACACTAATTTGAAAGAATATAAGCAGCCCTATGTTTTTTATAGCATTATTTAAACAATGTCCTTGTTTCAAAATACACTTTTGAATCTAGTCTGATACTCTTAAACTTTGAATTGGGTTTTTATTTCATTTACATTTATTTTAATAATTAATGTGTCAGGTTCAAGTGTCTCAACTTGGTATTGGTTGTCTATTTACCCAATTTGTTCTTTATTTGGTTACTTTATTCCATATTTTTCTTGTATGATTTGAATATAATACAACATTTTGTTTTTTGTATTGACTTTCTAGTGATACCTTTTTGTGTTTTATTTCTAGTAATTTCTGGTATCCTTAAGTTAAAGTAGTCTACCATCAAATAATAATAAACTATTACATAAAGAGTTTAGAACCTTATAGTAGTATAATTTTATTAACTCTTCTTCCCTTATTCTTTCTTACAGAATTGAGTTTCCATCTTGTATTACTTATCTTCAGATTGAAGTTTTGGGATTTTTTTTTTTATCATTTCTCTAGAACATGTCTACTCAACATGGATTCTCTCATTTTTTCTTTCATTCTGAGATGTTGTTTATTTTACCTTAATTTTTGAAAAATATTTTAATGGCTATAAAATTTTAGACATGTTTTCTTTCTCTTACCCCATTAAAATTTTATTTACATTGTCTTTTCTTCTTACCTCATTATTTTGGATAAATAAGTTATCATTCATACTATTTTTCCCTTGTAGATTGCATGCCATTTTCTTCTGGGTGCTTTAACTTCTACCTTTTCTTTCATTTTTGTAATTTTCATTATGATGACAATGACATTTTCATGTTTATGTATGATTTTCTTTTTATTTGCTCTGATTGAGCTTTGCTGAGGTTCTTAGATTTGAGAACTGATATAGTTTATCAAGTTATTAAGTTGGTTGATATTATCTCTTCAAATATTTCTAATGCTACATTCTCTCTTTTTATGGTATTTTAATTAAAAATATGTTACTAAATTCTTTGATTTTATACTATAGATCTCAGATCTATATTTAATACAACAAAAGGTAGATTAGAGATTGAAATGAATTTTACTTACCTTCAGGAAGAAATGCATTTTTTCCATAGTCAGGCTGCTAAACTGAGATAGAAAAAGAAGTAGTTTAATAGGTTGTAGTTTGATTTATTTCAACATTGCCTTCAATGTTGAGATTGGGATCAGGACTTTTCCACACAGAAGCTTTAGGTTCTGTGATTCCAGAGATTCCTGAGATTCCAGAGATCTTTTGGAGCTTCACTGAGAAACTGCTGATTTTTGGAACTGTGTGATCTATTGTATTGTAACCCAGCTGCCAGGTTTTTCATTTGCTGGTGTGTTGTCTTTGTTTTTCTCTTGTTTTCCCTACTTCCTGTACCATAGGGGTGTGTCTTAGCACTGATGCTGCTGCCTCTACCTTGAGCAGGTCGTGGCTCCATGGTCTGTAAAAACCTTGAATGCCTAACAGCAGTTTCTCTTGGCTCAATTGTTAGAACTTAATGTTGTATGGCTGAAAGCTTGGATGTTCTCAAGAAGTTTCTCTAATATCTTTCACCTTCCCTGGGACTCCCAAAATTGAGCACTCAGGTTACCTTTCTTCAACATCCTATGTCCTCCTGCTTTTCTGAGGGACACCTGCACTTGGAAGAGCCTTCACATACATCTGGGGGCATATCTCTCAATTTTCCATCTCTGCCCCACTTTAAAAAACAGTTTTATTGACACATATGACGTACACTAAAATGCCTATCTTTGAAGTGTGTTATTTGATAAGTTTTGATATATGTATGTGGAAGTAAAATCATCACCATCACCACAGTCAAAATAATGAATACATCTATCACTCTAAAAGTTTCCTTCTTTGGGTTTTCCTATCTCTTGTGTTTCCTTGCCCCTCTACACCCAACAACTACTTTTGATTTACTTTTGATCCCTATAGATTAGCATACATTTCATACAAATTTATATACTTGGGGTTGTACAATATGTACTCTTTTTATTTCTGAGAGTACAGCCTCTTTACTCAGCAAAATTATTTTAAGACTTACGTTATTACATGTATAAATGATTCTTTCCTTTTAATTGTTGATTAGTAATCAGTTTTATGGGAATGCCAAATTTTGTTTATACATTCATCTGTTACTGAAAATTTAGATTATTTACAATTTTTGGCTATCACAAATAAATCTGCTTTGAACATCTATATACATATTTTGTAGACTTCTTGTCATTTTCTTGGAGACTGACTATCTATGTATCCAACTATCTATCACATTGTAATCTGGTGGGTGTTTGTTTCTCCATTTAAAAAACTGACAAATTGTTATCCAAAGGGGTTGTACCATTTTACTTTCTTACCATAAGTGTATGACAGTTCCTCCACATTGTCACCAGTACCCAGTATTGTCAGTGTTTTTAATTTTAGGTGGTTTTACAGTGTAGTTTTAATTTGTTTTCCCTAAGACTAGTAATGTAGAATATTTTTATGTGCTTATTTGCTTATTTCTTTGTTGAAATATCTTTTGCTCATTTTATTATTATTATGTTCATTTTCTTAATATTTGGTTTTAGAGTTTTATACTCTGGAAAAAATAATTTAGCAGATATATGATTTGGAAATATTTTCTTCAAATTTGTGTTCAAATCTTTTAATTCTCCTGAGAGTATATTTTGAGATCAGAAGTTCTCAGTTTGGTTAAGTTTAATTTTTCAGCTTTTCCTTTATGGATTATACTTTTGTGGTCCACTGTAAGAAATCTTAGCCTACTGCAAGGTTACAATGACTTTCTCCAATTTTTTTGTAGAAATTTAATAGTTTTATGTATAATATGTAGGTCTATGACTGATTTTAAATTAACTTTGTATCTGGTGTGAGACATAGATTGAAATTTATATTTTGTTTATTGATTTTAACTTCTTTCCATACTATAAGTTGAAAAGACAATCTTTTCTCCCCTTAATTAACTTTGCATCTTATCAAAGACTATTTGAGTTTATATGTGTGGGTCTATTTCTGGGCTTTCTATTCTGCTCTATTTATTTATTTTTCTCTCTTAATACTAATACAACACTTACTTATACTGCAGCTTTTTAAGCCTTTAAATTGAGTAGTTTAAGTCCCAGCTTTGTTGTTTTGTCTGTATCCCCAGTGTGATTTGGCTGTTCTGGCTCTTTTGCATTTCCGCATGGATTTTAGAATTAGCATCTCGATTTCTGGGAGGAACAAACCCTGGCCCTATTAGAAAGTTGATCTGGATTTTATTGTATCTAAAGATCAGTATACAGTGAATTGATGTGTGAATAATATCGAGTATTCTGATCCATGAACACATTATAGCATTCTGTTTTATATGTCTTCTTGAATATCTCTTGGAAATGTTTTGTAATTTTAAGTGTATATGTCTTGTGTATCTTTTAAAAGATTTTATTTCCTTATTTTTAGAGAGAGGGGAAGGAAGAGAGAAAGAGAGGGAGAGAAACATCAATGTGTGGTTGCCTGTTGTGCTCCCCCCATTAGGGACCTGGCCTGCAATCCAGGCACGTGCCCTGCCTGGGGCACATACAGGTGACCTTTTGATTTGCAGCTTGTGCTTAATCCACTGAGCTACACGAACCAAGGCAATTTTTTGCAGATTTATCTTTATTCAATGATTAATTTATTCAATAATTTGATCCTATTACAAATGGTAATATGTTCCACACTTTGATTTTTAATTGTTCATTGTCAGGATATAGAAACAAATTTATTTTCCTGTGTTGATTGTGTGTCCTCTTACATTGCTAAACTCACTGATATTTCTTATAATCTTTTGTAGATTCTTCACAGTTCCTTAAACATGATAGTGCTGTATGTGAATACATTTTGTTTTTCCTTTGCAAACTCAATGGCTTTTATTACTGTTCTTGGTTTTTTCTTTCACTAGGTCCTTTGTGCCATGGTAAAGAGACATGGTGAGAGTGAACCCTTATCTGGTGCTTGATGGTAGAAGGAAGAACTCAGTCATTTGCCTTCAAGTATGACATTAGCTGTAAGTTTTTCACAATTGCTTTTTAGTGATTGGGTTGAAGAAGTTCCTTTTTACCTACAGTTTACAAAAAGTTTTTATAATGAATTGACATTCAATCTTGTCATAGAGTTTTTATGCATATATTGATTGATCATATAATTTGTTTCTTGAATCTACTGATATTCTATATTATTAACTTGATTGATTTTCAAATCTTGAACCAACCTTTTATTCTTAGGGTAAACTTCACTTTGTCATTAGAAATTATATTTTTAGGTGTTTTGGATTCCATTTGTTATTATTTTGTTGAAAAATTATGCATCTATGAGTTAGATGATCTATTGTTTTCTTTTCTCTCAATATCGTTTTTCCTTGTTTTGATATTAGGTTAATTGTGGCCACAAAAATAAAATGAGTAAGCCAGTGTTTTTTTCACTTCAATATTCTATATTGAGTTGTATAGAATTGGTATCGAGTGCTTTTTCAGAAATGTTTGGTAGAATTTGTCAGTGAAGTTGTTTTCAAGTTTTCATAGTTGAAAGGATTTTATGTACAAATTTCATTTCATTCCACTTTATGTAATACTCTGAATGCTTTTAATATTTTTGTTCATTTAATTTTTCCATTCATTATAAGAAATGTCTTTATGACATGTCTTGTGTGATTTTCTTCATATTTTTTATATTTGATGTTGAAATTGTATGATTATGTGGGTTTACAGTTTTCATTGAATTAGGAAAACTTTAGCTCATTATTACTTCAAAGATCATTTCTCTTTCTTCTTCTTTTTTCTCTCCATTGATAACTTCAATTAGTCATATATTATGTTGCTTGCAAAAATGACCCCACAATACTCTAATGAGCTGTTCATTTTTTAAAAAGTCTTTTCTCTTTTTCATTTTTTATGTTTCTTTTGCAATCTTCAGATGCCAAGGAACTAGGAAAGCTGTTATTATTATTTTTCACTAAGATGAAAAAGATAAAGAACTTAGTACATTGAGCTTTTAACTGCTTCAATTTCTTCAAGAGAGTGACTGTACATTTAATTTTGCGAGGCCCAATGCTATTCATTAATTTAAATTTAATGCATCAGGAAAAGGGTTATCACAAGAAAAGCTCAGGTATTCAACATTTATTTATTAAAGTTTTATTTACGTAAAGAATTAGGGCAAGTGATTTGTGATATACAAAAGTGTAGGATGCATCATTCTTGCTCTCCAAGAACTTATATTTAAGAAGAAGAAATGCAAATATGCATCAGGGAAACAAATAGCAGGATGCTAAACTGTCCTTAAAGTTTCCCCAGCCCTTTAGTGCAAATGCCCTGCATTATCCTTAAAATTATAAATTTACTGGATTTTGCTTCTGTGATTAGGATATATTATATGGCATAGTTGACCTTAAGATAGGGTGATTATCCAGGTGGGCTTGACCTAATCATGTGAACTCTTTAAATGCAGATGGTTTTCTCCAACTGTTAAAAAAAGAGGAAAGTCAGAGATAACAGAAGAGTGAAATGGGTTTGACATGAGCAGGTTCTATGTCGCTGAGATGGAGGGAGCTACGGTACAATGACCTGAGTGCACTTCTATGATCAAGAGTGTTTCCGGTTTGCAACCAGCAGAAAATGGAGACTTTGGTACTAAAAATGCAAGGAACTGAATTTCACCAATAATGTGAGTGAACTTAGAAAGTGAACTCTGAACTTCTGATAATTATAGCCTGAGCAGAGAACTCAGTGACATTGTGCTGGATTTCTGACCTATAGAATTGTGACTTATTAAGAGATACTGTTTTGAGCTGCTAAGTTTGTGGTAATTTGTTATATAGTAATATAAAACCATGCAGGCAGTATATAATATGCATATGAAACTACAGCTATGATTGAACAATGGAGAGAAACTCCTTTCGGTTGAGGATAGTCAAGGATGGCTTGACAGTGTATATGAAAATGAGCGGTGCCCTGGCTGGGTGGCTCAGTTGGTTGGAAAGTCTTCCCATACACCAACAATGTTGCTGGTTCAATCCTCAGTCAGGCGGGGCATTTCTGGGAGCGGGCTGGTCGATGTTGCTTGCTCAGATAGATGTTTCCATCTCTCTCTCTTTAAAAATCAATAAACATATCCTCAGGTGAGGATTACAAAAAAAAAAAAGAAAGAAAGAAAATGAGTGGTTTTTGAGATTGTCATGGGATTAGAACATATGGAAAGTAAAATCTAGGAAAATAGACTAGCATGATAACAGTTAGAAAACTGAAAATACATTTTTATTAGCTGGGTTAGAGCATATTTTCAACAAAACTTGAAAAGAAGACTTAAAATTGGATTTCTCAGTATAGTTTATGTCCAGTTGTGTTAGAATCTCTTAATGTATTTGCTAAGGTGTAGATTTTTATGATCTTCACCAGATCAATTTATTGAGAATCTATATAGGATTCTGGATTTTTAAAACATCTCCAAAACAAACTAGGGAGCACAATAGAAAGAAAGGCATTGAAACATGAAGCAGTCTGACAGAGGGGGATAATGGTGGAAAGAAGGGGAAAGGATTCATCAAAGAACGTGTATGAATGACTCGTGGGCATGGACATCAGTGTGGGGACTGACTGTGGGAGCTGGTTGGGGGACTGGGTACAGGAGTGCATAGTGGGAAAATTGGGACAACTGTAATAGAACAGCAATAAAATACTAAAAGAATAAAAATAAAAAATCTTCAGGTATTTCTTATGCTTACTAAAATTTATTTTAGAGTAAGAACCTAAACTATAAAGTTGAGAATTTTTTTAAGGATTTTTTGTTTATTTGTTTATACTTTTCTGTTCGTGGTTTGTTTTATTCTTTTTTAAAAAGCAGAGTTGCCCTGGCTGGTGTAGCTCAGTGGGTTGAGTGTGGGCTGTGAACCAAAGGGTTCCTGGTTCAATTCCCAGTCAGGGAACATGCCTGGGTTTCGGCCAGGTCCCCAGTGGGGGCCACATAAGAGGCAACCACACATGGATGTTTCTCTCCCTCTCTTTCTCCCTCCCATCTCCTTTATCTAAAAGTAAAGAAATAAAAAAAATTTTAAAAAGCACAGAGTTGATGTGATAAAGGGGCATTATAAATATTTATTTTGAAAATAGTATTGCAGACAGAGGAAGAACACAATAAACAGTTAAAATTATAGTTTTCTCTAATAAATAAAATTCAATTGATAATCTCAAAAACATAGTTGCAATAGAAAAGACAGAATAGAATGCTCTCAGTAAAGTTAATATTAATATCTCATTTTATCTCAAATTAGTGTCTCATTAATATCTCAAATTAGCTTTGGTGGCTAATTTGATGTTTGCCTTTGTGCTGAGAAGAGAAAGTGAAGAAGGGAAAGCAAAATTTCTCAAGCTACTACTTTGGTACATTTCAGGTTAGACTATTCATAACTGAGTGGATTAGAATTTGGGGTTTGGGAAATAAGAGTTGTGTCAAGACTAAAATGCAAATCAACTTTTATTATTGTAGAAATAGTAAATGAACTTACTAGATGTGATTTTCTTAGTGCTTACTTGGGGGAGGATTGATCTTTGAAATGCTAAATCTATGTTTTTATGTTGTGTGTGTGGGTGCATGCATTTTATTTTTACTCCTGATTAGTGTCTAAATTCTTAGTCACTTAATATTTTCTTAACCTCAGAGTTGGAACTCACACTGTAAATGTTAACCAAAAAAACACTTAATATAACTGGAATTAAATATGGCATCAGAGATCATTTCACAGTAGTTAATTTTTTTGAAAGAAGTATCCCTTAGCTTAAGGTGTCAATAATTACGAATACTGTCTTACATTGATAGAGTCCTAATGGCAAAGTCTGTCTTTGCTTTATTCAGTTAGGTAACTGGGAGAATAGAAAGAAAGCTTGTGAATAAAATTGAAGCTATTCATCTGACACATTAAAGGGTTGTGTGTTATTGTATGAATTAACTAAATTTCAATGTATAGTTCATTTCTGCTTTTTTATGTAAATTTCTGAATACCTTACAACATTAAGAAGAAACTTCATCCTACATCACCTTCCTCCCCTTGATTAACAGAGAATATATATTTTGTAATTCTAGACCTGTCTGGTCAGCCACTACTGTGCTTTGATCTACATTTTGCACATGGGGAAGTGAATCTAAACAGAGAACTGCTCTTGCTTCCAAATGAGATGCGTGTCCCAAATGTTTATGCCAGATTTACAGTCCCTATAAAAGTAGCCAAAAGGGAAAAGAGAAAAAGAAGAAATAAGAGAAAAGCTTTCATATGGGCAAGCTACTAGAGAAAATACTTCTGAACCATTAGCCTCATGGAGGTAATTCAGTATAGATGTTATAAGGCTAATTAACGTTGGTGTCACAGTAGCTTAGGGAATATGGAAAAGCGTGCTACTCTAAAATGCAAATGCAGATTGTTTTGGAGGAAACCTTCACAGTGACATCAAATTGGCCCCCCGATTAAATTATTGTATCACTATGTACATTTATGGCCTTTTAAAATCTGTTTTAATATTAATGGCATCTATAGAGAGTTGTGTGGAGATAGAAATGGACAACAATTTGTCAACTGGTGAATCTTAACACTAACACAAAATCAGGGAATATTGTATTAACACTGGGGATATTCTATGAACCATTATTTTATAAATCTCTAAGATTACTTGATTATTTTGTAATAATGTTGTTTATTTAATTCTTTAGTATTGTGTCAAAATCTATCCTCTTTTAAAAACTCTTTCTCCAGCCCCTTATCAAGACCATCCTCATGTTCTGTGAGTTTTATACATAAATAGTTCCTCCTAGTTTGGGCTACCATTATTCTTTACCGAGGCTACTCCAGTTACTTTCCACACATCCATTCTCTATGGCTTCTATCAATTCTCCGTACCGTAGAATATTCTCTTTAAAGCAAAAGTCAGAGCATGTCACCCATCTGGTCCTGGCCCTTTAATAGATTCCCACTGTTCTTGGGATGATGAAAAATATTCTATTTTCTTACAAGGAACTTCTGAATTTCTTCTGATTGTGGTTCTCGCATATCACACCAAACTTGCCTTCACTGTTCTTTATCAGGCTAGGTCAGCTTTGCTTGATGGAGCCTCATACTCTTTCTGCCCCAAGACCCATGTGCATGCCATGTGGCCTGGAGTCCTGCAGAGTTTTCCTTCTGGCCTCAACCCATCCCCATGGCCCCAAACATGCATGTGTACATACAGACACACTCACCTAGTTCAACACTATTTATACACATTTTGTAGGTCAGGTAAAATGATCCTATTATGAGTTATCTCCACCAGTCTTTCCATTGTAGGTCATATCCTAATTTCCATGGCTTTATGGTACCCTGTCTTCTGAGTCATTATAGTTTTTAGTTCTTCATTTCCTTGTCCGATTATCTGATTTTGTCGACTCTTCCATTGGACAGCATATTCTCTGACTGTGGAGAGTATGCTCGCTCCTCTCAATATTTTACTAGCAGCATGTAGCACAGGGTTTGGCTTATCTGATAGTTGACTGATGACTAGATGAAAATTAACTTTGAAAGTGGATCACTTTTCAGGGATGTGAATAAGAGTTTTCTTAATAAAACAAAATGTATACTAATTTAAATTACTGATAGATACGTACACATAAGTATAGGTACTATAGTATCTTACATTTTAGTTCTTAGTATGTTTTTACCTACCTATGAAGTAATTATTTGCACACTGCATTCCAAAATGAGATGAGATAATTACACTTCTTTTTACAAAGTTTCTTATATGTATCATAGGTTTATTCACCTTTTTTATAAGAAAAGTGAGGGCATGAGTTTTTTATTTTTTGATATAGCCCTAACACACATGGGAGTAAATGTTCTGCAAAAGGATAAAGAAGAAAATATAATTATGGAAACAGAAAAAAAAAGAAAGAAGCTAGATCAGAAGTAATGGTGTCTGCTGTATTTCCTAAGAATAAGGTAGGAGCAACACTCAGGGAAACTCAGAACTAGTCTAAAGCAACTACCACATTTTACAGATGAAATTTGGGAGTAGAAGTTTTCAGTGACAAGTTTGCAGAGTAATCTAGTGCAGAAACTAACTTCCAAGTTCATGTTTTTTCCAATCGACCAATACAACAACCTGAAAAATATTGGTAACAACATTAATATTACAAAGATAATCCATTTATGAATTTCTTTATGGGAGGAAAATAATGAATTCCTGATGATGCCAGCTTCACATCTCATCATTGGAAAGACCCTGGTTTAGTGGAATAAATAACAATATTATTTAAGAAGAGTTAATAATAAATAAAATAGAGAAATAATGATTAAAAAGTTAATAATAAAGAGTTAATGTAGCATATAATTTTTATGTGCTTTTAAATAAGCCATTATATATTTATTGGACTTCACCTTTCTCTCAAAAATTTGGGGTTAATTAGTGTACGTAAATTAATATTCTGTTCACTACTGATCTAATTTAAGAAACAAAACTGAGGTGTTCTCACTACACTGTAAATGAGGATGGTTGGGTTTGAAGTTGGGTTCATGCTTTTCATTCAAATAAAGATTAAGGAAGAAGAAGGCATACATAAATTTCTCACTAAGACTGTTAGAATTAGTGCTAGGCAAAAAGTTGCGTGCGTGAGATGATGGGGGAATAACAGGTCACTCCTCATTTAGGCAGGAGCTTCGTTTCTTCATTATGTTGTTCCAAGAAGGATGCTCTCAGATGTGATTCAGAGCCGTAACTTTAGATGCATGTTAGGTATAAAATATTTTCAGTTGTTCACATATACTGCTGTTATGCTGAAGACACAGCGAGTTTCACTCAGCATCCATTAAGGAAAATGTCCCCTGACACCAGACTTGTAAATAAGACTGATAAAAACAAAACCTTTCTCTATGGTATGTTAAGTTTTACATATTTTCAGTCATTAATATCTTTACTTAGTTGCACCAAAAGTCCATGCCAAAGTTATAACTAGAATGGAATTTAGATTGTGTATTATTTATTGCAAACTTATTTTTGTGCTTGAAAAACATTTAATTATCAGAAGTGAACATGTTCATATATGAGAATCCAGTGATGCACTATCACTCTGTGAGTAAGGATGGTTGGTTAAAGTAATATTTAAGTAGATTACCATAAGAGAAAGTCTTTAACAACAGCAAAGTAAAATAATTGGTCACTGAAGAATTTATCAAGGTGTGACCTGCCTAAGTCAGCTTTAATTATTTTATGCCTCTACTCAAATGTAGGTTTATATAATTAACTTCATTGAGACAATGTTTTGAACTTTTAATCATCTATGTAACCATATACTAAGAAATTAAATATTTCTGGTGATCTGACATCTCGAATAGGCCTTTTCTTTATTAAGTCCTTATTTGAATTAAATCTGTCCAGAAAGATTATTCTCCTATGGGTTATTTCTCCAGAAAAAATATATTTCTTCTAACAGGATGTCAGGATACACTTGTATTATCATTAAGTATACGATACTGGAGACAGTGGCATCCTGGCTCCCGCACCAGGAAATGCTCACAATACTGGCATTGTGGGGTATCTAGAGACACACATATACGGATAAACAATAGCTAGTTTGAATATGTGCATGTATGCATAATGTGGAATGAGAACCATTAAAATATCTAATTAAATTTAAGGCAAAGATTCCTTTAGTGCTTTTTAAAAGTGTACTTTAATAATGCTAAGTGACAACATACTAGTTGGAGTTGAAAAATCATTCTTTACATTTTGAATACAAGATACACCAATCTCACTTCCTTCTAATTTACCGTCACCTTTGAGTAAAATATTTGGGACTGTGTTGAAAGTTATAAGTTCCATAACATTTTTAAGTTTAGCTGTTGGCATGAAATATATTTAGATGGAGTAAAGATTAGGGTACTAGATTAGCTGGATGAAAAGTTTTGATGTAATGAAAAGTTTTCTGATTCTATAAGCAAACTTCTGTTGTCTGAAGAAGTTTTGAAATTCCATCTTGATTGCCTAAGAAGGGAAAGGCTTTTTCTGTTTTATGTCACCAGTATCATATTATCTGTCCTAAAAGCCTCATTGTGGGGCAAATGTGTGCAATTCTCTTTAGAGTTCCTAGCTGAAGAAAGAGCATCAGGAAGCAAAGGCAAACAAGCATATAAAAACAAATG
>PVKM010029303.1:0-17835 GCA_004027735.1 Carollia perspicillata | reverse complement strand
TTTTTTTTGGTTGCTCTGTGGTGAAGAGAGATGGAGACAGTATATCTTTAAATAATAAAGAAACCATTTTAATATTCTCGTAAACATCATCCCGTCTGCTCCCTGCTACAAACTTTAACAGCCCGGCAGCCAGAGAAGCAAGTAGGGCAAACAATACAAGAAGAGTCATTATTGTAACTAAATTAGACCGTTTGTTTTCTTTCCCTCAAATCAAATTGTGTAGGAGCTGCTTTATTGCAAAACAGACATTAAAATTCCAGCAAGACCTCAGAGAGAAAGTAATTTCTATTTTATCAGTGCTGTAAAGCTGTCTTTATGTTCTGAAGTAGGAAATATTGCAAGGATATTTATAGCTTCGGCTCCAAAGCCAGTTTGAATAGAAATGTTACCACGGTCGCTGGAGCTGTCATACTGCTCGGTGGAGCAGGGAATTTTAGTGAATTTGTGAATTACTGTTTCAATTCTTGACAAGTCTCTCAGTGAGGCTGGTGTGTGTCTGGAGCTCTTTGGTGGTTTGGGAGATAATGATTAAAGACTTGGATTTGCTTTAAGAGGAGGTTTAAATGATATTCTACAGCTAATCAGTTTTGCTCGTCAAGTCCTCCCAGAACAAAGGCAAGGTTTCCAAACTTTGCCACCTTCGCCCCTTAGCACTTAGTGGCCAGGCAGTGAGCATTCCCCAGCCCCTTCCCCTTCCTTCCTCTCACTTTCACCCCCTTCCCTTTTTGTCCTTGACCTGACCTTCAGGGCATCACTGCTTCTCATCTGCCTGAACTGTTTACCAAGATTTGACAGTTATTTACCATCCTGCTTCTTCTCTGGGGTCTGCTGACACGATTCATCGTGGTATCCTGCATTTATCTTAAGCTTTCTTGTGCAATGTGCCAAGATTGCATGAACACGATCCTCACTATCAGGTGGGAAGAGCTTTACTTGTTTTACATGGGGAAGAACTGAAGTCTAGACATGGACAGACGTCTGAAGGAGGTCACACAGCACTTCAAGAGAACAGATGGGCTGAACATTCCTTTTTCTCCTTTTAGTTCAAGTATTTCACCACTGTCACTTCGACATCGCACCAATAAAAACAGATCTCTCGTGACTGAGATCTAAATAGACAACCATTTGAGCAAATTTATCTGAAAGTGGGGCAATGAATAGAGACTTTTAATAGCTCCAGGGCCACCCCAGGCAAGGAAACCAGACAAAGCTCTGCTGTGCCCCAGTATATTATTGCTCTGAAAGTCAATGCCAGTGGGGGTGGGCAATGGGTCCTCATGACTTCAACCAGTCTTGGGGGTGAATAAAACCGTGGAAGTGTATGCAGTGTTCTTTTTAATAAAGCTGTACAAAGACTAATCAAAAGGGCTTTGCTTTCTGTTTGCGGGTCAAGGGTTTGATTTATGCCACATTGTTCATTGCCTGACCACTCAGGTCAATAGCAAAATTTAATTTTCTATTAAGCAATCCCTACAGTGAGATTTTCCCTGGAAATATATCCCAGGGGATCCCTTTGCTTTTATGGGACAAAGACTGTGTCCTCTGCTCAGAACCTACTGTTTGGGTGAAATATGAAGATTCTCTTTAATTGCCCTAAATTTAGATACAAAGAGTAAAACAATGCAGGGCTTAACTTGAGGACTATCCCAGCTTCAGAACCTTTGCCATTCCCATCCAATTTTTTGATGCACCCACATTTACTTGACATAGAATCAGAGAGCAGGAGGGCTAAAAAATGACTCTAAAGCCCATAAAGTATAATTCGTCATTTAAATATCAACTAGAACCCACATCTTTTTACTCAAACCTGTGATCTTTCCTCTGCATCTGCAGTGACCAGGACAGTAGACAACCAACCACATGTGGCTACTAAGCACTTGAATGTGGTTGGTCTAAATTAAGATGTGCTGTAAGTGTGTTTAATATATACCAGATTTCAAAACCTTGTGAAAAAACGAATGTTACATAATTGTGTTATATTCATTACATGTTGGAATGGTAATATACATTGGGTTACAAAAACACATTAGCAATCATTTTACCTATTTCTTTTTTGAATGTGGCTACTTAAAACTTTCAAAGTATTCAATACATATGTGGATCACATTTTATTTCTGTTGGATGGTGCTCTGTTATGTGCCTTGAGTATAGGCTCACGAGGAGAACAGTGAGAGTGCCCAAACTCTCAAATCCTTCCATGGGGTTCCAACTTCACTCTGGTCAGGCTTCCTTTGTCCTCTGAGCTGTCTGTTCTAATGTGCGTAAAACCAGGGGGAAATGCTCTGTCCTGTGAACCAGTGCTATACAGAGTGGTCACCTCCCTGTTAAAGTTTAGAAGGGAGAGGGTAGTTGAAATTTATAACCTTTGATTCCAACTTCAAATTTCCAGTGTGGATAGAATTAGACAGAATTTATACCATAGAATTTTACTTTTCTCACATCCAAGTCTAGATTTTCCTAATTTCTCCAATCCTGATTGCTGGGATAAGCTTTTTTAAAAGAATATATTCAAACATAGATTGTGTGGGCACCTAGTTTAAGGAGCAGAACTCTACCATCAACTGAAATCTGCTTTAATATCCTTTTATCTCCCTTTGTATACCACTCTTGCAACAGTTAGGTTGCTACCTACAAATAGCCTGTATAGAACTTAGATTTTCTTTTTCCTTTATAACTAAAAACATTCTTTTATTGTTATTTTTTTTACCCCCTTCACCAATCCTCTACCCCCATTCATTCACCACATTGTTGTCTGTGTCTATGGTCTTTACATACATACATACATACATACATGTTCTTTGGCTAACTTCTTCCAGTTCACCCCACCCCTCTCCCCTTGATGTCTATCAGTCTGCTCTATGTGTCCATGACTTTGGTTTTATTTTGTTCATCAGTTTATTTTGTTCATTAGATTTCACATATAAGTGAGATCATATGCTATTTGTCTTTCTCTGACTGGCTTATTTGACTTAGCATAATATTCTCCATGTCCATCCATGCTGTTGCAAAGTGTTAGAGCTCCTTCTTTTTTGCTGCTGCATAGAATTCCGTTGTATAAATGTACCACAGCTCTTTTACCCATTCATTTATTGACGGGCACTTGGGCTGTTTCCAGACCTTGGCTATTGTATATAATGCTGTTATGAATGTAGGAGTGCACATATTCCTTCTAATTAGTGTTTCAGTATTCCTCGAATATATTCCCGGAAGTGGGATCTCTGTGTCAAAAGACAGTTTCATTTATAATTTTTTGAATAAGCTCCATACTGAATTCCATACCATACACAGGGGTAAACTCAAAATAGATAAAAGACAAATATAAGTCATGGAACCATAAAAATCCCAGAAGGAAACACAGGCAGTAAAATCTCAGACATATCTCTAGCAATTTCTTTGCCAATATGTCTCCTAGGGCAAGGGAAATAAAGGAAAAGAACAAATAAATGGGACTGCATCAAACTAAAAAGCTTCTGCACAGAAAATCATCAACAAAATGAAAAGGGAATCTACCATATGGGAGAACACATTTGCCAATGATACAATTGATAAGGGGTTACTTTCCAAAATATATAAAGAACTCATACAACTTAACACCATGAACACAAATAATCCAATTAAAAATTGGGCAAAGGTCCTGAATAGATATTTGTCAAAATGACATATAGATGGCCAAAAGACATAAGAAAAAATGCTCAATGTCACTAATCATTAGAGAGATACAAATCACATCACACCTGTCAGAATGGCTACTGTCAAGAAATTAACAAACAACTAGTGTTGATGAGGATGTAGAGAAAAGGGGGCTCTGGTGCACTGTTGGTGGGAATGCAGACTAATACAGTCACTGCGTAAAAAAATTCTTTTTCAAGGCCCTGGCTGGTGTAGCTCAGTGGATTGAGTACGGGCCTGCGAACACGGTTCGATTCCCAGTCAGGGCACATGTCTGGGTTGCAGGCCAGTTCCCAGCAGGGGACGCACGAGAGGCAACCATACATTGATATTTCTCTCCCTCTCTCCTTCCCTTACCCTCTAAGGATAAATAAATAAAATCTTTTAAAAAATTCTTTTTTATTTATAGCTTTTATTTATTTATTTTTAGAGAGATGGGAAAGGAGGGTGAAAGAGGAGAGATATATTGATCAGTTGCCTCTCATATGCACCCCATCAAGGAACCTGGACATGTGCCCTAACCAGGAGTCAAACCTGCAACTTTTCATTTTGTGGGATGAAAGTCAACTGAGCCACACCAGTCTGGGCTCTGTTGTCATTTATACTTTAGATATGTTTGTTATTAGAGCAGTGGTAAAGATATAATCTTTTACCTCTCAAAATTAGGTATTTTGGCCTTATATAATTGATGGCAGACATTGGAGAAGATGCATACTGTCTGGACAGCCTCTCTGGCTCTATGAAATTAGATGACACTGATTCAGATGGACTTTGCAATGTTCAATGTCTGGTTCCTATCCTGGGACCATGGGAGTAATTTACAAATTTGTCTGTGCATTAGAATCACCTGATCAACCTGATCATCCTTCAGAAATTCTCAAGTCTGCTGTCTCAATATGAGCATCAGTAGTTTTTGAAATTTCTCAAGTGATTTCAATGTGCAGATGATTTTGGGAAGTACTGGCTTATCAGACAGCAGGATGAGAAACCAAGCATCAAACACCTGCCAGAGTACAAATCCATTTAAATGGTTAAGGTTATCCCCCCAGAGGGTCACTCTTCCTCCTTTCTTAACAAGCCCACACCACTTATTTTCTGTTACTATAATGGAAGAGAGTCTGGGTTGGGAAGAAAATAGAGCAGATAATGCGTATGAATAAGAGTATAACTTCTACCCACTGCTTTCTAAGAGATGTTGGCTCTTACAGTGTTGGGAGAGACATAAGTTGAGAAAAAAATTAAAAAGAAGATGAGATATGAAGGAAGACATTATTTTTAAAAACAAGTTTTAAATAGTATTCCTTGAGTTGTACTTCAGATCACAATGCTTTCTCCCATGGTACCGATGGACATCACGAATCGAATGAAATATCTTAAGTTTCTATTGGCCACACTGGTCTTTGTTCTCACTGAGATGCTTAGAGACCTCAGATGGGAACCTAGAGATAATAATACCACTGGCATCAGAAATCATTGAGGGAAACCATTCCCTATATATTTTCCCCAGAAGAGGACCTCTGTACACAGAGTTTGGAAGGTGATCATAAAACAGCCCAGGAATGTCACACCTAGGCATGTGTCAGAACCATTTGCCAGGGTCACTACATCTGGTAAGATTCTTAATAAAGATTTATTTTAGTTGACATTGAAATTGTCTGAATTCTGTAAAATACAAAACGGAACGTGGATGACAATTAAAAAATTATTTACAATACATATTTCAGGTAGAAGTGTTAGGCCTTCCAACATACTTTAAGATAGCTCCTATGGTATACTGTGTGTTCTCAGGACACAGACCCCAGTTAGTTAAACACATATGGGAAAGAATGAAGCAACACTAAGCTATAAGTCTCTGCTTTTCTGTCAACACCTATTCTCCTTACACATAAAACTTAAACCCTTTTAAGAAGTATGCATTAAGTGCCAATCAACTATATATCTATGTGCATGCATATATGTATATGTACAAATATATGTGTGTATTATATTTTATATATTATATATATGTGTATACACACACATAGAGATAGAGAGAGTCTGTCCAGAAGGTATTAAGCCATGCAATATGAAAAAGAGACATTTATATTTATTGAAGAGGATATAAGATACAAGAAACACTGTACATAAGACCATGACACCTTAGCCCCCTTCAAAATAGGCACCTTGGGACCTCACACACTTCTCCCAATTGCCATCGGCTGCCCCATCATATTTTCCTGACTCTCATCAACAGTCTGAAATCTCTTCCCTTCAAAGGTGTTTTTACACTTGGGAAAAGCCAAAAGTTGTAGGACACCAAATCTTGACTGTAGTGGGGCTGAATTACTTGATGATTCGGTATTTCACCAAAAAACTCTACACAAGATGGGATGCATGAGTGGGCACATTGTCATGATGAAGATGCCAGTCACCAGTTGCCTATAGCTGAAGCCTTTTGAATCATCTGAATAGTTTCCATGGAGGATGTTCAAGCTTACTGCAAAATTTGACGCAAATTTGTTGCTCTACTCACTCAGTCACTTTGAATGGGAGAGACCAAAGAGTACACATGCTCACTCAGCAGAGTCTACCACCTGCACTGATTAGTACAGTGAAGTCATCATTGTTCACACATGTGCATTGCCATCTACTCTCCTTGGCTGCCAGGTTACATCAATGTCACACAAATCATTCTCTTCATATTAACAATGGTTGGATTTATATCATATACATTATATAATGCATTATATACATTGGCACTTGATTGTAGAAAACCTACACTCTACCCCTCCTTTTTTTCCTTTACTCTCACACTACTGCCTCATTCACAATATTTCTGACACCACTTATGTGGGGAGTTCTTCCAAAGCAAACAATTGCGTGCTGCCAGCTGGTTGTCCTACAATTTAGTTCTGACACTATCTACTTAGGCACGGCATCAGATTCCACAGGTTAATAGCTTGGTTCCACAAAACTGTACCCTACTTTAGATGCCAATCACAAGCCCACCTGTGCTTCTGACCTATCACCTGTAAATCAGAGGTTTTTATGACCCCTTTTTTATTTAATTAATTTGCTAGAGCAACTCACAGAACTTAGAAAAATACTTACTGAAATTTACTGATTTATTATAAAAAGATATGGTAAAGGGTACAGATGGGCTTCTAGGTGGAAGAAATGCATAGGGCAAGGTATGTGAGGAGGGGCTTCTGTTTCTTCCCTGGGCCCACCACTCTCCAGCACTTACATGTTTTTAACAACCCAGAAGTTCCCTCAGCCTTGTACTGTAGGGATTTTTAGGAAGACTTCATCATGTAGACATAATCAATCACTAACTCAATTTCAGCTCTTCTTCCCTTGCTGGAAAATTTGGGGTTGAGCTAAAAATGCCAAGGTTCCTATTAAGGCTTGCTTTTTTTTTTCTGGTGACCACCCCCATCCAGGAACCCACCCAGAGTCTCCTCATTAAAATAAAAGACACTGCTATCACCTAAGAAATTCCAAAGGATTTATGAAACAGGAACTAGCATCAAAAACCAAGTATTAGAACAAAAGATACTCCTAGTACTCATATCACTAAGGAATTATAGGAGTATTAGGTGCTCTGTACCAGGAATCAGGGGCAGAGACCAGTATATACACGTTTTTTTCTATTATCCCATAGTACTTAATGCCAATCAGATTTTTAAAAGCATGTGTTAAGTGCCAATCAAATATGTAGTCTATAGTTATAATATAATTTAATCTTCACAATTATTCTACCAACTGTACTATATCTTGCCTGTTCTGGAAGTGAATTTCACTGAGGCTCAGAAAGATCATGCAAACTGACCAAGACTTTGTGGTTAGAAAGTAGTATGGTCACAATGTGAAATCAAGTCTTTCTGATTTCAGGATCCATGCAATTTTTCCTAGGCTGTGCTCTCTACCAAAAATACATAGTGCCTTAATAGGGAGTGTGTATAGGTAAAGGTAATGTTACCGTACAGCCATGTGGGGTTCTGCTGCTTGCCACCAATAAACTCCAAAGGTAGCTTTCACAGAGCCTGTGTGGGGCTGAAAAGACCACAACACATGTGTAACAAGGTGAAGCCCCACTGTGCCCTTGCATGGCTAGAAACTCTTCCTCTTCCAGATCAATGATGGCCAGAGGAGGAGCAGAGATGCTGAGATGAGTGTGGTAGACTCTGGCCTGGATGAACAGCACATGTGCCAGTCTAGTAAAGTATTTGGACAGAGGAAAAAGACCCTCCTACTGGCTTCTCGCACATGTGGGATTTGGGGCTGGAACTTTAAAAATGGAGCATGTGTAGAAGCTCTCTCTCTTTTCTCCTCCTTGTGAGCTCATCAGGGGTCAGGGGCCTGAGCATTCCTGGGCCAGTAGGCCCTAGAGACTGCATGGCCAAGTGCCAAGCCCTGTGCCCCTCCCTCACAGAAAGCAACAGCTGCCTGCTGTGCTGTGAGGCCCTGCTCAACTAGGCACACAGATTCATCAGGGATGAATGCAAGTGCTGGGCTAATGGGTAGTGTCTGGAGGAAAGGGGGTACACCACAAGGAGGACACCAGTGTGCACAGAGTCCAAAAGATGCCTGGGGGTTGACTGTGACCAGAAACCCACCAAACCACCTGGATAATCATGCTGTAGCCACCTGTGTATTGCAAAGGACAGTATTTTTAAATGGGAGAAGGGATTCCAGGGATATCCTTGAACTAAGCTGGCTAGGGGTGGAGGGATTATTTGGCTTTGGGTGTTTTAAAGGGAATGAGCTTTGCGGCAGAAGCCCATAATACTTCCCAAAATTGTGTAGCATTTCAATAAACAATCCCTTTCCTTTTTCACCAATTCTCTGCTTCTGGAGTTTATTAGCGGCAAGCAGCAGGGTCTCACGTGGCTGCAGACACAATAACAGGGCATTATTGGGTGGGGATCCATAAACGGATGCTCAAAAGTGTTTTTTTGTTTCCTATTTTTATTTTGCAATTGTGTGCCATACAAAAGAAAGAGAACCAGTACTTATGTTCTGTATTTAAGCAGCTGTTTGTAAGTACTTTCATGGTCCATGACCTATCAGGTTTCTGAGAATTAATGCATTTTCCTCTGAGGTCCAGGACTATCATGTTGGAATGTTGGGGGAATTTTCTGACACATGAATATATTACGTTGTAAGTTGGTGCACATACTCCTCAGTATCTCTCTGAAACTGCTTAGGCGGCTGCCTATTATCATGCTCCATGCCTCTTCCTGTTGTGCTGAATGCTTTTGCTCCCTCCCTCCCAGTCATTCAATCAATGTTTTTGTTTTTGTTTTGTTTTTCTATATCTCCTATGTTCCATTCTCTGTTCTGGGGATGCAATGGCAAGCAAAATAGCAAAAATTCTTTCCTGCTTCATTCTTAGTGCTCATGTTACCAAACCCAAACAGTAGGGGGAGGATCATATAGCTTGCTGCCTACCAGGCAAATCTCCAAAGACAAATTCAGTGGAAAAGAAAAAAAAATCTTTTATTCTGCCTAAAATATCTGGGTAACAAATTAAGGGGAAAGGAAAAGTCAGAGTATGTCATCAAAAATAGCTATTTAAATATTTGTCATTACAACGACTACATAGGTTCAAAAACTGAAAATAACACAAGAATAAAAATCTTTTCACAGTGACTATTCACAGCTCACTATTATCACCAAGGTCTTTGGAAATAACAGTAAGTTTCTGCCTCAAAGCCTGTTCCTTCTAAAACACCCAAAGGAAAATCACCCTGTCACCCTCTGCCAGCTCAGTTCAAGGTTGCACCAGGAACCTTGGAACTCCCATCCAAAGGTATCATGCATGTAAATGGCTTAGCTGGTCTCCAGTCTCTGTCCAGCTTCAGGCATCTTTTGGAGTCTATGTCCCCAGGCTTCCACTCACAGGCCTGCACTGGTCACCATTGATACACACATGCCTGTCCAGGGGAGGGGAAAGAACCAACTGCCTTTTGTGCTTTCCAGCTCACTCTACATTCAAAGTCCTCTCCCAGAATGCCATGTACACTGAGAGCCAGTAGTAGTGTCCAGCCTTCCAACCAGTGAGGACCAGTGTTGGCCATGTTTGCCTTTGCACCTCTTTTAACCACCATGCAAAGGAGCAAAATCTCCAGTAGCACATGTGCAGCTCCAAACCTTCCCCAATTTCTGGCAGGTGTGTCCCTCTGTTACACTCACACTTAAATTGGAGAAAAGACAATTAAAAGGTATGTAAGTTAAATATAGAACATGCCAGACAGATATAAATACTGTGGAGAAAAATAGAGAAGAAAGATAAAGAGTCAAATGTGTAAAGACAGCATGTGATTCAGATAGCATGGCTAAGAATGACCTAAAAAAAAGTGAAGAAGTGATCTAGATATCTGTGGAAGTATGTTCCAAGCAGAGGATATGCAACAGCAAAGTCTTTGGGGTAGAACTTCGTGCTTAATGAGTCCAGACCATGTAGCACCTTACATAACCTTGTAAGAATATTGCCTTTTACAGTGAGCGAATTGGTTGTGAGCTGAGGAGTGACATGTTTTGACTTAACCTTTTATGAGGTCACTTTGGTGGCTATAAGCATGATAGATTGAAGGAGGTACAATTCACACCAGAAAAGTAACCTGCGATAATACAAGAGTTGACCGTGCACTGGGCCAAGAGGATAGCCATGGGAGTGGTAAGATGTAGTCAAATTACAGTCATTTCTGAAGACACAGCTGATAGAATTTGCTGACAGACTTGCAGTAGATTGTATGAGAGCACCGAAGATGATTCTGTGGCTTGGGGTCTGAGCAACTGGAATGGTGGAGTTGCTGTTAGCTAAGATGTAAGATACAACAAGCGTGATTGAGTTCTGGGGCATATCAGGAGTACTATATTAAACAGCTCAAATTTGAGATGCTTTTGAACATTGAAAAAGGGCTTTAGAGTGTTCAGGAGGGAACTCTGGGCTAGAAATCTAAACATTGGTGTTGTCATGATGTCACTGAAAAATTAGACTAGATGAGCCCATCAAGAAATGAGCGTGGAGAGAAAAGATAAGAGGTGCAAAGACTGAACTATGGATACCCCAGTGTTCAGGAGTCTATGAGCTAAGAGGAAACTGAGAAAGTGTTGTCAGTGAAATAAAAGTAAAACAAAAAGACAGGGCCATCCCGGAAGCCAGGTGGTGACGCTAGATGTGATTGACAGGTCAAGTAAGATGCTCACTGAAAATGGACAATGCTCGTAACGTTAATAACATTGGAATGAGTCAGAAGACTGGGGTTCAAACACTGATTTGCCACATATTAGTTGCTGACACAGGGAAAGGCACACCTTCAGGAAACTCAATTTCCTCAACCATGAAAAATGACTGCTGTAAAGGTGCAATAACATAACATGACAACTACATATAGCAATAGGAAGCTAGCACATAATGTTACCCATAGACTGTTAAGTGTGGGCAGCAGGTGGCAACATGAGTGTAGCCCAGCAAACCACGTCAGACAGATGGGCCACATGGGGGCCACACAGAGGATATGGGTGCACCAGGATCCAGGGATGGCCTGCAGACTCCAACCCACTCCCACTGATGTGCAGGTGCAGTACCCAGTGTCAGGAGGTGGGCTGAGGAATGTGGTGTCTCCATGCTTTGTAATGGGGTCCTGTAGCTCCCTTTCACCAGTGACCTTAATACCATAAACAGTCAGGGAGTATCAAGGAGTCTCCTCCATTGGCCAAGGTAGCTCAGGCAAATGTTCTTACACTGAGCCTGCCAAAGGCTACAAATGAATGGATAGGACCAGAGCATGCCAATAGCTAGCAAGATAACTGGATAGAAAAAAAAGCTCCCCCCCCTCCTTATTCCTATAAGAACTGCAGGCTTGAGCAGGAAGGGGAGATGATCTGTGAGTCTACCATTCTCCCAGGTCATGGCACCTGAATAAACCTTTCCTTTTGCACCAGCACCTGTCTCACAACTTTGACTGTTGTTGCAGCAGGCAGCTGAACCTGTGTTTGCCGTTGCAATAGCAGCTGTTCAATAAATGTTGGTTGGCTCTGAATTGAACCTAACATATTTAGAGTTAAATTATTTGTTTATTTCATTACTAGACTGATTTTCCACACCTCTAACCTGGTCTTCAGAATCCAATCATCATTATTTGACTACTGCTTGCTACCTGGGTTGAAACCTAAGCAAACCTAAGCTTCTCCTAGGTTTTGCCCTGATACCACATTGTTCCCTCATTCTGTTACAAGTAGGCTAATTACTCTGGATTTATAACTCATTCATTTAACAGTATTTTTGCCTCCTACTATATGAGATCTGTATTAAACACTGGTCATGAGCTCTTGCAGACGTCACCTTACCAAGTTATCCATGAGCTCTCTCTGATAAACTCAGACTCCCACTTCTGGTTTCCAGAAGTTTAAATAAATTCCTAAGTGACACTTACTAACCATTTGATATTGAAGAAGTTATTTGATTTCCTGACCTTCAGTAACCTTGTCAATAAACTATGAATAAAAATTCCTATATTGAGAGATAGGTATAATTATTCACATTGTAAAAAATGATACCAAGTATATAAAGTATCTTGGTCTTTGTCAGTTATATAGTAGTAATATGAATATTAATTTTCTCATTTCACCTCACCCCACACTGATGCCTCCTAAGGTGTCTGCTATTATCCAAATGAATCTTAGTGAAAAATGGTGTATTGAAAATATTAACACATGCTGTTAGGTTGAGATTTACACTGTTGGATTCACTACATCCACTGAGAACAAATGTGCTTTTCAATTAATGTCTCTCAGTCATGTAGATAGATAGCCCGCATGCATGTGCACAGAGATACACATATACATGTGCATACATGTATATAGACAGACAGGCAGACATCTGGCCCTGGCTTGTGTATTAACAGAAAGTTTAGAAGAAAAATCAGCTAATTATTGAAACAAGTTTTCACTTGGGAGTCAAGTGAAAAATCATGAGGAAAAAAACCACACTCCACCCTTAATTTAGTCCCATGTTTTCCTATTTCACTATTTTTTCCCTTGGCTCTGGACCTTGGACAAAGGAAACTACCAACTGCAAACCAGATCTATGCCAAGTCCTTTCTCACTATGTCTACACATTCTGGGGACAACCTGAATATAGCTTCAGAGTGAAAGATGGCATGCCTAGAAATATATGCAAAGGAGAAAATGGTTTTGTTTATCTATAGTGATAAGTCATACTGTTGCCAAGAAAAGGCCCTAAAGGTATTCTGAGGAACTAATAACATATAGTTTTTTTTTAATAATAGGACAATATTTTCAAAATGAATCTTGATGTTTTAAAGTTAATGATATTGTGAATTCCTGATCAGATTGACTAGTGTTGATTGATTTGGTCTAAAAGTGAACTTATGGAGACTTAATTATACTGTGAGATCAGTGTATGCTTATTGATTGTGCCTTTGACATGATTAGCTACATTAGATTATGATGTCCTCACTGCCCAAAGACCAAAGCTAGGATTGAACTTTTTCTAAGGGCCATCAGTCATATGTTCATGGAATGTGCTCTAATTTTTTTCATTATGTAATGGATAGGGGAGACTGTAAAAGGAGCATTAGCTTTATGCCATTCAGAAATTTTTCTTAGAAATGTGCCTGATGGAAACAGACCATACCTCTCCTCCTAACCCCACAGGTGCTTAGTTGACATAAATGGAATTGAGAAGGGAGATTTCTATGGAGCTGTTTCCTCTTTACCACCCACCATTATACCATGGTGGATTGGGGGCCCCTTCACAGGTGATCCTAAATCTTATATCACCACCATTGGTCTAAATTTTTTGGTCAGCAAATGAAGACAAGAGCAAATGCAACTGTGATGTTTTTGAATATAGGCTCCAGCAGTGTGGCTGATCAAATTCCTGTGCCCTGCAGCCAACTTCGGACTCCATCCATTTTAGTCAGCACAGCATTACCAATAACTCTAAGAACAACTCAGAAAATATGAGAGCCGTGGCCAAAGTGACAGGGGAAATGAGATGCAAGCTATGCATGCTGGGAAGCCTTGGCCTTAATTAGAATGTACATGTACAGTATTTATCTTTCCCTCAAACCTATAAATAAGGCGGGTGCTTTGGCCATTACTGATGCCTGCCGTCATTTCACTAGGCCTATGTTTTGATGGAGCACCAGTTGCTGCAAAATCATATTTCTTTCTCCTCTAGTCTGCATCTGCTCTTGTATGGAAACCTCTCTAAGGCTTTCAGAACTATGACTGGAGAAGAGAAAAGGGGTGAAATCTAAGTAACCACTGTTTTTTTAGGGACCTTTACTGCCACCAGAGATCATTAAGAAGTGAAAGGAGCTTACAGACAAATAATCAGCACTCTTATCCTAAAAGAGGCCTTATCTTCATCATCCCTGAAAGCATTTTTCCCTTGAATACTTTTAGTGATGAGTATTCACCATATCCCGAGACAGTTGACTCTAATATTGGACACACTAAAACCTTCTTACTGTTGAATTAATCTGCCTCTCTGCCATTTATCCCATCCATCTAAACACACGAACCCCAAATGGACACTTTCTCAGTGTCCCAGGTGTTTGCCTGGTTCTCGTATGAGCGCCAATTTTCTACGTGACTCATAGAAATAACTTTAAAAAGTACTTGCTATATAGTCTTCTGTGAATTATTTTTCTTTCTTACAATAGGAATATTGAATCATAATGAATCTGCCTTTAGTAGTCAACAAGAACAGTGCTGATCATCTCACTGATGGAAAATATGGAAAAATAAAGGATGGAAAATATGACCTCAAATGACTCTCATCTCTGAAGTAATAATTCATAAAACTAAATGATACGTAGAAAGGTAGTTTAAATTTTACTATATATGAGCATCCCCTGAACCAATTGGAAGGTTAAGTGAAACCACCATTGTTTGCAGCTTGGTTTTCTCTGTGACTAAAAATAAATTGTAAACTCTGTAAGTGTAGAAGCTGGTTTTTTGTTAAGTTCAGTGTTTCCCAATACATATACATAGTAGGTCTTCAATAAATAATAAACTATAATTAAATAAATTTGTTTAATTGTAGTAGGAAGGTAGCTGTCTTAGAGCCTCACTTCCATATGTCCGTGTCTTCTTGAAATAAACACTTCTGTCCTGTAGCCTGGTTCTCTACACAGGAGGATGTGATGTTGAAACATACTCACCATCATCTTCAATGAATGGTTGTTCAGAAGGTTGCAGCTCTGTGCCCAGGATCAAGCCATCTGTCTACTTCCTGTACCTGTGGAGATACCACAAATTCCTCCTTGGAAGACACTTCAGGTCATTTTCTGTCCAGCTCCAGAAGTGTCAAAGTCATTTTCACTGGAGGCCACATCAGCCCTGTGGTTGCCTTCACAGGGCTGAATGTAATTTTAAGACTATATAAAAGTATAACTGTTCCTTAACAGTTAAGCAAGAGCTCATCGCTGCTGCTGGGTAGAAACAAGGTGCTGGGTGGATAAAACAAGGTGGAGGGCCAGATTGGGCCCATGGGCCTTGTGTTTGCCACCTGTGAGACCATGGAAGGATCTATCTGCCATCCCCATCTCTCTTCCATAGAAGAGAAAATAAATAAAAATCCAACCAGACCAGCCAGCAGCATTCTCTCAGTTCCAACTTCATTCTCCGTGGGTCCTTCATTCCAAGTCTCCTGTTTCCATTAGCCAATTGATGTACTTTGAATGACAATAGGCCTGCTGTGGAGCCCCACAGGATAGAAACAATGGCTGGCTGAGTCTGTAGAGGATTTTCCTTTTCCCCTTTACAGATATAGGTAAAATAGGCCCTTTTGCCAAGAAAAATGGGATTACAGATATATCTCCAAATAGTGGAAAGGAGAGTTAACAGAATTCTCATGGAAGACAATATATCTGACAGTTAAAAGTGATTACATATGAAAATAATCTACAGAGAGAAAGAGTAACATCTTTAAGCTTTCGGATGACATTAAATGCTTCTTCTGGGGACTAAAATGTCAAGCAAAAGTGCATACACTTCAGAAAGCCTTTTGAGACAGCTCTAGAGCAGTTCAAAGTGCCTAGACTTAAAAGTCGGGAAATGGGTTTAATTATTTACTATCTGTGTCCTCATGAGCAAAAGCCTGAGCCTCTTTGACTAAGACTTGTCTCCTCAGTTGCAAAGTAAAGCGTTTAATACCAATTCACAGCAAATGGGTAGAGCAGGATTTGCCCTTACCTCCAGCAGTATTCAGGAGTTGACTGCGGTATTGATGCTGAGAAGATGAACCAATACACAGATGTATTTTTTCTTCAGGAGAATGAACAAGTCCTCCCATCATAGATGTCACACAATATGAAAGTGGGACTTGAAATTGAAGTCTTGTGAGATGACGCAGAAGTTCCAGATAAATACGAGGTTACAGTAAGGATGAGAAGAGTAAAGAGTAGTACTTTCTGCAAGGATGAGTCAGTTTCATAACAAGAGGTATTTCTTACATGAGAATGAAGAAGTAATGGCTTGGACAAGGAAATGCGTCAGTGAAAGGATGTTGACAACATCCAACAAAACAATACTGAAGTATGTGGAATACAGGCAATGCTAGCTGCACTGACTAAATACTATTTTTTATTAAAGTCATCTAGCCCTGGCCAGGTAGTGCAGTTGGTTAGAACATCATCCCAATATGCCAAGGTTGTAGGTTTGATCCCAGGTCAGGACACATACAAGAAGAAACCAATGAATGCATAAATAAGTGGAACTGCAAATCGATGTTTTTTTTTCTCTCTCTCTTACTCAATCCCTTCCTCTCTCTCTCTAAAATCAGTAAATAAAAATGTAAAATATTCTAATATGATAGGGACCATTCTAAGTGCTTTGTATATACACTCATTTAATCCATATAATTCCCAAAGGAGTATTTTCCTTCTCCCATTTATGAATGTACAAACCGAAGCTAAGAAAATGTCAGTACCTGGCCCGTGGTGACATACATAGTGAGTGACAGAGCTGGGATTTGAACACAGAAACTGAACTGCTAGCACCACACTAGACCATACTGTTCCTGAGTGATTGCCCGAATCCACTAAAGCCAGGAAAGAAGAAAACAGCGTGGAAAAATTGTGGATACAGAGGATTTGTTTACTTTGGAACAGGGGTTCCCAATGGCATTTGGAAGAAAGAGTGGCAGAGGCAGAACAAATTGGTAAGAAAAATTGCATGACGGTTCATAATGAGAAGCCTGAAAAGAGCTAAATAACCAATAGAGCCCGAGTTTTTTGGAAGTATCTAATTACAACAAAAATATGAAAGATGGTGAATTCAATTAGCATTAAAGCTTGGAATACAACTTCAGTGCAAAGTTACTCTCTCCTGACTCTTGTCTTTTGTTCTAGATTCAAATAGAAATCTAGTGAGCATTTGCAAGATACTGCAAAAGACCCTTTGAAAGAGGGAACTTGCAGTCTTTGCAGCTGAGGACAACTCAGGTCTTTCTGATGGGTAGGGTGGCCATCTGCAGGAGTCAAGCCACCAATGATGTTCAAAATTTGTTTTCTTCTTTGATATTGGACAGAGAGAATAAAAGCATACAGAATAGGAATTCAGGGAAATTGTAGGACCAGCCAAACAAACTTGTATACAGTTGTCCCTTGGTGTCTGTGGGGGATTGGATTCAGGAACCCCAAGGATACCCAAATTCAAGGATGATCAAGTCTCAAACATAAAATTGTGCCGTATTTGCATATAACCTAGACACATACCTCGTATACCTTAAATCACCACTAGATTATTTATAATACCAAACACAATGTAAATGCTATACAAATAGTTGTTACACTCTATTGTTTGGGGGAATAATGACAAGAAAAACAAGTCTGTATATATTCAGTACAGAAGCAACTATCATAAGCCTATTTATATAGTACATGTCAGCAACAACATAACATTTTTTTGAAATCTTTTCAATCCACAGGTGGTTTAACCCATGAATGCAGAACCCATGAATAAGGAGAGCCAATTGTACTTTGTAGTTTGCCGGGAATCTTGAAGCAGCAGTTTTTGCTACTAACATCAATTCTGCGGTTTGCATGATGATAACGATACAGTATGAAAGGCTACAAACCTGGGCTTCCTCAAAACTAGCTGATTTCTTTAGGTCAGAACACTGTCTTGTGTATTTGATAATCT
>PVKM010029302.1:0-17829 GCA_004027735.1 Carollia perspicillata | reverse complement strand
GCCCAGTAAAGCTTTGACTTGTGCACAATGCAAATTATAATAACAAGTTGCATTTGTGCATAGATTTGCAATTTACACATTATTTTCTCATGCATTTCATCATTTTATCTTGACGATAAATCTGAGAGGTAGTTCAGACAGGTATTATTTTCCCCCTTCGACAAGCAAAGAGACTTTTTTCCTCAAATAGTTTGCCCTATTTCAGTCTGCAGAGGATGGAGAGTAAAGGAGAGTTTGATATTATTTAGTGAATTCTAGTTGCCCAAACATATTTAAGGCATTAATCACCCCTGCAAGCAGCATAATACTTAACAACACTGTTTCTTAGTATGAAATGTGCCGAAAGAGAACTTGCATTGTGACTTGAAGTTGTACTACATGGATCTGGGCTTGCTAAAAGGCCTTATCTCCTCCAATTTGATTACTAAGTACAGGAAAAGGTCAAGATAAATCCCATTAACCAGAGTTATTAAAAAATTTCCCACTGTATTTGTAAGACACATGGAAAAAAGATATTGCTATCAACACAGAACCAGCACAACATTAGCGTGAAAATTTGACACTCAGGGAAACTGAGGCTGAATATAGAGTGTACTAATATTGAATATGTTTGCCATCTGATCAGACAAGAATCCATGAGCTCAGAGATGTGCCGTGTGCTCCGGGTTTTAAAACAAGTTCCCTGTCCACAGCCTTTACAATCTAGGTGGGTGTTTATCCCCGCATCATTTGTGCAGATCCCATTCCTTAAGGAGACTTTGTGGGTTTGGGAGCACATGAAAAAATTGCTCTGGTAATGTAAAAGATGACAATAAGCAGAAATAAAGACAGTTCTTTCCTGCCCTGTTTTGCGGGGCTTATTTGTCAGAGCATCACAGCCCGAACAAAAGCTGTGTCCATAGGAATCTGCACTAAGAGAGCAGTATTTCATCCTTTTTAATGCAGGTCTATAAGCCAACCGATAACAGTTCAAAGAAAGGTCAGAAAACAAGCAAGCAGCTGGATTTGTTTAGGGCTTACCTTATCTTTTTCTGATAAAGAAGCTATTGGCCTAAGTCACCTAACCTGAGGCTCTTCACCTCTTAACAAATGGCAGCCAGAGTTGAAGATGATTATAATATCTTTTCTTCATGCCTTTCCCACGGAAATAGTTACATACTTTTCAAAGAGAAGCATAATTTCCAAAGGAGGGTGAATTTTCTTCTCATAGAATATATGTAGTTTTGTTTTCCACAGATTTGAAAAAGATGAATAAGTAGGGATGGTTCAGAAATAAAAAAAGACTGCTTTTGAAGAGAAAATAGATGGAAGGATTCAAGGTAGGAAAGGAAGTTTTGATGTGGCTGTGATGTCCAGCCTGCCCGAGGAGTTAGGGGTAGCTAGAACAGGGGTCCCCAACTCCAGGGCCATGGACTGGCACTGGTCAGTGCCCTGTCAGGAACTAGGCCCCACAGGAGGAGGTGAGTTTGAATATAATGTACTTGAACCATCTGGAAACTATCCCCTCCCCACACCTTGTTCTGTGGACAAATTATCTTTCATGAAAATGGTCCCTGATGCCGAAACGTTTGGGGACCACTGAGATAGAAGTATAGTTAGTGTTTTGATTCCCCTGGGAATTATGGGATTAGTGCTCTCAGGGAGGACAAAGAGACAGTGTCAATAGAGTAATAAAACTCTTTCTTCAATACCAACACATTTACAAATAGCTCCCACAAAAGACGAGATTGTGTTCTAAAGCCTAGCATCCCTGGCCCAAGTACCTCCTGTCCAGTTGCCTTCAGGTACAGCTGAGGTTGCTTCTCTCTCCCTGCACCCTCTCCCTGCCCCCATGGACCCTGCTCGTAAAGTGTGACCACTCTCAAAAGCGCACATAATCTAAACCATCCTGTAGGCTGATTCCCATTGTACTGTCTCCCACCTTCATGTAAACTTTCTTACATTCCTTCCTTAAATTCAAATGCATAAAAAGAAACTGTTACTCTCTGGACCTTTTGAGATCTTGCTCCCCAGCATATGTAGTCAGTTTGGCTCAAGTAAACTCATAAACGTTCTCTACAGGTTTGGATGATCCTTATATTGACAGGTGCCCCAGGGGCGGGGTTGGGGACACCTGGTCAGAGGCATGGAAGAAACGAAAAGCCGCCGGGACAGCAGAGCATGTTTCTTAGCTTACCTGTCTCATAGGAGTCCCCTGGTAGGGGAAACCACTGGAAAAGTTAGGCCTATAATGTTCAAGCAGCTTGTATTAAACTAACTCTCCCGCTGACAGTCATTACAGACCTTGTCTCCGTGAGAACGTGCAAGAGCTACCAAGAACTGGCGGTGATTCAACACTGAAAGAAGAAAACTATACTGGGTGAAATCCACAGACACAGCCTCTTCTCTTAAAGGCACTTCCAGTCCTCGCGAGGTTTATGGGAAAGTCACAGTCTTATTGAGCTGAGGGATTAGAAAGCAGTTTGGAAAGCTGGGTGGCTGGAAATTCGGACAAAATGTCTTTGAAATGAAGCAGCCAAACAATCCGGAAAACTTACCCTATTAGATTTCAGAACTTTTTATAGAACCACAGCATTCAAGATGGGGTAGAATCAGCATAAGGAGAACACAAGGAAGAAACAGAACAGAATAGAGTCCAGAAATAGACCCACATACATATAGTCAAGTTGATTTTTTTTTTTTACTAAAGAGTAAAGTAACTGAATTGGGAGAACATATTTTTTAAATAACTGTGTGGAACAACCAGAAAAAAACATAAACATAGGAAAAAATGAATCTTGATCTCTATATTATGCATACAAATACATTTGAGATGAGTTGTAGATCTAAATGTAGATGGTGAAACTGACATTTTTAGAAGAAAGTGGATGAGAGTATATGTGTTACCTAAAGTAAGCAAAAATACTTTTTTATCAGTAGAGACACCTGGGTCTTTATTTTCCTCAGTGATTTATAATTTATTAAGCCAATGCACAATTATGAAATTTGGCCAGAGGGAGCCCCTCAAGACTGAATCCCATGTCCTTCCTATATGTTCCCAGTATTCTTGGAGCATGTCTTCATTTTCTGACACAGAAAGATGCTCCAGACTCATTCAGTTTGTTTTTTCCCCAAGCTCTAGAATCAGCTATTTCTCCAAGGAACTCTGGTTCCATTTAGTTGGGAATGATATAAATCTAGGGTTTTGCTTTGCCTAGATAAACAGATGTTGTATTTGAGTGCATGATCGGTGGGGCGATGGATATCAAAATCCACTGAAAGGTAGCCTCTGGGTGACGTCCAGCATACTCCCGAGTTCATGCAGAACATGAATCTCCCCCTTGAAAAAACTATTTGTTTCACTAATGAGACAACATCAACATATCTAAAACAAGAGAGAACAATAAAAGAAATATATTTGCTTGCTTGTTGTACAGCCTCATGTTGCCATAGGATTCTATAAGAGAGGCTTTGATTAACTTTTAGAATGGAGAGTATGGTGTGAGCGAAGGCTGGAGGGAATACAGTGCCCCCTGGAGGCAAGGAGGAGATTAGATTGGTGGGTGAATGATGCCGAAGGTTGGACAGGGTGATGAGGGTAATTTTATTTTATCAGAAAAATGTGAGAATTACCTGTTAGATAGCCAACTCATCTTATCCTATTAACCTTCCCTCCTCTCAGATAGTGGTTGGCCGCTCATCCATTTTTAGCGGAATGGATTGTTTAGCCAGAACTCTGAAGCACACTAACAACAAAACAAACAAACAAACAAAAAAGGCAAAACACCCTACTTTGTATCCTTCCAAAGAAAGCTTCGTGGCTCTCAAGTTAGGATCTGAATGCCCAGAATTGGACATTCATTTTCCTGAAGTCAATAACGGATCCCCAAATTCTCATTTCACACCCTTTAAACATATACTGCACTCAAGTCGGACATAATTTGAAAATCACCTCTCTTTCAGATCTAGATCTGATAATTTCTCTTCATTTCTGTTATGGACTTGGAAATTTTATTTTTTCTGCATCCCTAAGGAGAAAGGAAAGAGGTGCCACAAAATTTTTTTGAGGCTTAGAGTTGAAACCAGGAGACTCAGGCTTGAAGAGACACTACAATGGGAGAGGGGGCAGGGCACACATGGAAGGTCCTCTTACCGCTCCAGTTTTAGGGGATGCCACAGGACAGCCTTTCTAGATTCCAGTGATTGTGTACTATTTACAGGCAAACCAAGAATTAATCTTTAATAGGACCACAGGAGAATGAGCATTTATTGAATATTGTATGAACAAGGCATCATGGCAAATGCTTTATGTGTAGTTTTTCATTTAATCCTCGGCAATCTTATAATGCAGATGTGATGAGTTTTAGAAATGCAGAGACCAAGGCTCATGAGATTGTCTTAGGTGGGTTCTCCTAGAAACAGATTCTGTGATTCGTGAACAGAAGATTTATTGAAGAGTGCCAAACGAACAGCACCTGTAGTGAGTGAGGGGAGCACACCCGGGCAGAGGAAAACATTGAATTGGGAAGATGTGACAGAGCCCCCATCGAACCCTCCACGGAGCCCTGGCACTGAGATAGCCTTTTGGCGTTGTGGCATATCAAGGTGAAGAGGCTGGATTTTTGAAACATCTAGTGGCTCTACCTTCGAATACCAGCTGACCCCAAGGAGAAGCAGCTCCACTTGGCCAAGGGCAGTTCTGAGATCTGTCATCAGTGCACATTCTCAGAAGGTAGCACAGTGAGTGTCCCATTCTTCAAGGGGGCACTCACTAGATGGCACATGGCACCACCCACACAGTCTATCCCCAGAGTTCACTTGTTTCATACAGTAAGGTCCCCTTCTTGGGGAGCAACTCCTCCAAAATTCTGATTGATCTTGTTTCATTAGGAAACTTGAAAGGGGAAGGTTAGTGGATGCAGCCCAACTTCCTGCCTCTGTAGCTGTCTGGAAGTGGCTCATCTTCTCCTTCCTGTACTACCCATTTTAGATTCCCCTCACCCAGAGTTGACAGTTCTGCTATACCATGTGGCTTACCTGGCAGGGTCACCCAGACTCTCATCCCTGAGGGTTCTGAGCCCCTGGTCACCACGCCTTTGTCAGACCATGGCTGCTGTACTTCTCCATTTTTCATCAAAATTGGGTGGGAGAGCACTAGGAGGTGCCCGTGGGTTATCTGGGTGTCAACCATGGTCTTTTCTATTCCATTGTATAGAAGTGGTCCTGCTTCTCCCTATTAACCTTGCCTATCTAATGACACTTCCTTGTCTATGGGTGTCTTAGCATGAAGGACTCAGAGAACAGGGAAGCAACTATAGCTTAAAGTTAAATAGGATTCTAACCATGTCCTCTGGTGGAAGCATTCCCCTTCTGGGAACAAGGACTTCTGGGTGCCAGAGTCTAAAGATGCAGAATTAGGAAGCACAAGTTTTCCAGGCAGGTCACTGCTTCCATCCTTCACTTCCTGGACCTGGTTTTGACCTGTTGAAACACAACATACCACATGATGGTTGTTGCTTTAGGATATATACTGTGTCCTTGATGATGCTCATCATGCTCACGAGATCATCTCCAAGATGACAAGATGATGCCTCAGCAGCTCTTCCATTGCTCTGTCAGGCATGCAGCTGCTGCAGAGTGGGCCTCCTGTTCTGAAGCAGTGTTATGCATTATTCCATGTCAGTGCAATAAACACTGTATAAGCCCTCAACAGTGGCACTTGGCAAAGTCCTGTGGTCAGAAAAGACAAATCCATACTCTGTAATAGGGCATTCTGCCTGGGGCCATAGAAGGGAATTTTGCCCACTCAGTGAGGACAGTAGAAGTTGGGAAACAAGGAAATATAATGGGGGTAAAGGCAAGGCTGAATCCTGGCAGCAATATTTTTGAGGAGACATCTGGGGTAGATGCAGCAGAAGCAGGAGCAACCTGGGGACAGCATCACTCAGGCCATTAGATGGCAGATGGCAAGACCACTGCAGCAAGTTGAAGGTGAAAGACTCCACAGGGAACATGTGGTCTGGAGTAGGAATCTGAGTTTTCCTGCCAGGGAAAGAGGAGAGACCCAGTCATTCCCCTCCAGTCAGAGACAAGGCTCTTTTTTGTGGGCATTGCTATTATTTTTATGAGTTGTCGCCTTTGATTGTTCTCATCTGTTTTTTTATAAGCACGGGTTATACGAGGTCACATTATCTTTCAAGTTCCGCCTTGATGGTCTTGGTGGCATGGGTACAGGTCATGAGACAGCAGGGCCCTTGGGTCTGGGGCTTTGGATTTAGGGTGTGGATTCACAGAAATTCTGCTCCTTTTGTTTGTACTTCAGTTTCCAGGGCTTGAAAAACCACTCAGAAATCAATGAGATGCCATTTGGCGACGCTGAAAAGTCCGATTCTAATACAAATATTTTCTGAGGGAACATGGAAAATGTCAAAAATTGTCAGCTCAGTGAGTATCTTTTGGTGATAATGCCTTCTAGCAGTAAATTTCCACTACTTCTCTCTCTGTTGTCAGCTGAACAGAGCGCTGGCATGCTTTGCTGGTTTCTAACTAATGAGTTGGCATTGTGTTTTTTAAAACAGTAATATATAATAGAGAGTATCTGTTGAGCCAATAAACCTTTACTCAGAATTGTCTTAATGACATACAGTACAACATCACATGAAATAAGGTTAAAGGTTCTTCAACTGAATCATATCTCTGGTTTTGAAATTTTCCACAGGCATACAAGAATAATAAAAGAAATCACATTATATTTGTTGTGCCTGAGGAAGTACAAAGATGTTTTTCCCACACTCTCTTCCTTTTAGAATTTTAACGTAAAATAGCCAAAGGAGGTGAAGGTGAAGGGATTAGCTGAAAGACATACGTGTAACACATGGACACAGACAACAGTGAGGTGAAGGGGGGGTAGGCGGGGGTGGTCAAAGGGGAGGAATGGGGATGGATAGAGACTGCGGGGGGCATGGGGCGCACAGTGCAAGGTGTAGATGTTGTTTTATTGAGTTGCACACTTGAAACCTGTGTGGTTTTTCAAATCAGTGGCATCCCAAAAAATCCAGTTAAAAATGAATAAAATAAAGTAAAATGGCTAAAACATACATTTTTTAAAAACGGCATTTAAATGTGCAATTTTCAGTACTGGAAATGGTAAGGTCCATCTGCAACTCTGTAAAACTCTAGTTATTAAATTAATTCCTGAACATCGTTATGATTTCTTTGATGATTATTTTAAAATTTTTATAAGAAGCCCACTGGTAATTGCTTTATTTAGAACCTGAATAGTTTGCTACTTTCTCAGATATTTGATACTGGTTAGGCAAAAATATCTTGCCTTCTCCAGTCTGTCTTCATTCTATGGGGCCATGTAGGATTTTAAAACTTGTTGGGCTTAATGGTATTTTACTGTCACAAACCACCTAGCGATTCCCTATTTTGCACATTGCTTAGCTTAATATCAACATCAAAGCTCCGGTTGTCGTCTTCACCTGGTTAGCACGCCACTCAGTCTCGCTCAGCAGATGCTTCTCATAATCTGTGCACGTCCAAACCAGCTCAGGGCACATTTCCTTGACATGGGAAGGTTGGCCCAGCCATAGTATCACATCGGTTAAACTGAGTAGAGGTCTCATGATGGCCTCCTCTTCTCTGGTCATCTCTAATTCACAAAATTTCTTCTGATCTCAGAATGACCTGTTGATTAGCAGTCAGCTTCCTAGTATCTGTTCTGTCCTTTATCCCTTGTACTTGCTACTATAAGAAGTAGCTTTCCTTTTTGTTTAATACTCCACCCCCTAACTAACCCCCTCAGCTGTCATTCTGCTCTCCCTTTATCAGTCTGTCCCCGCTCTCCTTGTTAGTTCAGTTTGTTCATCAGATTCCAGGTATGAGTAAAATAATATGGTATTTGTCTTTCTCTGATGGGCTTATTTCACTTAGTGTAATGTTCTCCCGGTTCATCCATACTGTCACAAAGGGTAAAATTTTCTTCTTTTTTGCAGCTGAGTAGAATTCCATTGTGTCACTTTCCCATAGTTGTTGTATCCACTCACCTATTGATGGACACTTGGGCTGCTTGCATATTTTGGCAATTACAAATAGCGCTGCAATGTACATAGGGGTGCTTATGTTCTTTCAGATTAGTGTTTTGGGATCCTTTGGATATACTGCCAGAAGTAGGATCACTGCGTCGAAAGGCAGATCCATTTTTAATTTTTTTGAGGTGTCTCCCTACTGCTTTCCACAGTGGCTGCACTAGTTGCATTTCCACCAACAGTGCAAAAGGGAAAGCACTCATGGACGTGGACAATGGTGTGGCAATTCCTGGGAGGAAAGGGGTATAAGAGGACTAAGTGGTAATGGAAAAAAATACAAGAAAGATTAAATTTAAAAAAAGAAGTTAAAACACCAGCTATAATAAGAGACAATGAAAGCCATTACATAATGGTAAAGGGATCAATAAAACAAGCAGAAATAACCCTTGCACACATTTATTCACCCAACATAGGAGCACCTCAGTGTAAAAAGTAAACATTGATGGGCACAAAGGAAAGATCAACAGTAATAAAATTGTAGTAGGGGACTCTAAAACCCCATTGACATCAATGGATAGATCTTCTAGACAGATTAAAAAGGAAACCACAGTCTTAAATGGCTCATTAAACCAGATAGATTTAATTGATATTTTCTGAGCACAACACCCTAAAACTACAGGATATACATTTTCTTCAAGTGCCCATGGAATATTTTCCAGGATAGACACATAAAAGAAGGCTCAAAAAATAAAAATAAAAAAGAACTAGCTTTTCCAAGTGCTTCCAACGAGAAATCTTTAATGCACTTGAGAAAAATATTTGAATATTGCTGTGTTTTCAGACTGTTGTGATGCTGTTTGCAAGATACTTCCCTGGGAGAAAGCTAATTGGAACACCAGAACAAGAATAGAGGTCATGGCATGAGCATTCCTTGGCTCAGCATATTCCAGTTCTTTCTGTTCTTCTAATAAGGTACAATCCCAGAAATTCAAGGGCAGGTTAAACAGTTTAGAAGCTTTCGAAAGACAATTTAAGCCAATCTTTGATAAGCTAGTTAGAGAATATCCACCTAGGAGGCCCCATAAAAAACTAGATCCAAGTGCTGTCCTAGAGCAACCTGTGAAGAAGTTGAACCTCTCTGAAGCATAAAATCTGTTCTAGGATCTCTATGGTGAATATGCCTTAAAAATAAAAAATAATAGAAAGGAAATAAGTTGTTTAAGGGCTAGAGGTTATCTTCCCTGGCCTAAGATCAGAGAAACCTCTAGTAGTGATGAAGGAGAAATCTTCAAGGTTAGTGTAGGATAATATGATGTCCAAGAACATGCCTGTCTTTTGAACCAGCATAGAAATGCTGGGACAGGAGGATGATCAGGGACAGGAGGACTGCGTGGGTCAGAGTTACTTTGGAACTTAAATATAGGGTTGATCTTTGGTCTTAGGACAAATCTTGAAAGAAGTTGAGGGGAGTCCTAGAAGGGACTGAGAGCTCCAGAAATGTGATCTTATGTGGAAATAGGATTTTTGCCAATGTGATTAATTAAGATGATGTCATATTAGATATGAGGCCTAAGTCCAATGACTGATGTCTTTACAATGTCATGTGAACACACACAAACATAGACACACAGGGAAGAAGGTCATGTTGCAACAGAAGCAGAGATGGGAGTGATGAATCAACAAGCCAAGCAATGCCAAAGAGTGCCCGAAACTACCAGAAGCTAGGAGGAGGCAAGGAAGGATTCTTCCATAGAGAGTTGAAAGGGAGCATGGCCATTAGAGAGAAAGAGAGCATGGCTCTAACGACACTTTGATTTTGGACTTGTGTTCCCTTTTTGTGAACTGTGAAAGAAAAAGGTCTCTGTTAAAGTTTTTTTTTGTGGTAAAAAGCAAATAATATGAGATGTACCCTTTTAACAAAATTTTAAGCTTAGAGTACAATATTAAAACTATCAGCACATGTTTCATAGCAGATCTCTAGAACTTATTTATCTTGCATTCTGAAACTCTATACCCATTGAATAGGAACTTCTCATTATTGCCTTTTCCCAGTGCTCAGCAACTACCATCCTACTTTGTGTTTCTATGAGTCTGAATACTTTAGATACCTTATGTTAATGGGAGTGTGCAGTCCTCAGCCTTCTGAGACTGGCTTATTTCACTTAACATAGGAACTCAACATTTATGTTGTAACATAGGACAAGAATTCCTTCTTTTTATGATGAAGAATGTTCTATTGTATGTATATACCAATTTTTCTGAACATTATCTATTCATCCACTGATTGACATTTAGGTTATTTCTACCTCTTGGCTCTTATAAATAATAATGCAGTGAATATTGAAGTACAAATATCTCTTCAAGATGCAGATTTCAATTCTTTTGGATGTATAACCAGAAATGAGATTGCTGGATCATATGTTAGTTATATTTTTAATTTTTTAAAGGAAATTTCATGTTGTTTTCTATAGTGGTTACATCATTTTATATTACCACTGACAGGGCACAGGTGTTCCAGTTTTTCTACATCCTTGCCAAACTTATCTCTTGTATTTTTTAAATCATTTAAAAATTTTTTCAGTTATACTGCACATACAATATTGTATGTACCACCCCAGTGATTAGACATCATGTAACATGCTAAGTGATCTTCCAAATGAATCTTGTCCCCATCTGACACTGTACCTAGTTATTAGAACATTATCGAGTATATTCTCTGTGCTGCACTTTACATCCTCGTGACTATTCTGTAACTACCAGTTTGTATTTCTTAATTCCTTCAGTTTCTTCACCCATCACCACAATTCCCCTCCCATCGAGCATCCATCAAAATGTCTTCTGTATCTATGAGTCTATTTCTGTTTTGCTTGTTCACTTATTTCATTTTTTTAGATTTAATTGTTGATAGGTATGAATTTATTTGTCATTTTACTGTTCATATTTTGATCTTTTTTCTTCTTAAAGAAGACCCTTTAACATTTCATGTAATACTGGTTTGGTGATGATGAATTCCTGTAGCTTTTTCTTGTCTGGGAAGCATTTTATATGTCCTTCAATTCTAAATAATAGCTTTGTTGTGTGAAGTAATCTTGGTTGTAAGTCCTTGCTTTTCATCACTTTGAATATTTCCTGACAATCCCTTCTGGCCTGCAATGTTTCGATTGAGAAGTCAGCTGACAGTCTTATGGGAGCTCCCTTGTGGGTAACTAATTTTCTCTTTCTGCTTTTAAGATTCTCTCTTTGCCTTTAACCTTTTTCATTTTAATTATAATGTGTTTTGGTGAGGGCCTTTTGGGTTCATTTTGTTTGTATCCTTTATTTCTGACTGGTTCTTTTTAATGATTTCCATGTACTTTTTTATGCTGTTGAAGTTCTCCCTAAGTTCATCTACTCTTCCCTTAAGTTAATCGAGCATCCTTTTAATCAGTGTTTTGAAATGTCCATCTAATAGATTGCTTGTCTCCATTTTGTTTAGTTCTTTTTCTGGAGTTTCATTCTGTTCTTTCATGTGGGACATCTTTCCTCGTCTCCTCATTTTGGCAGCATAATGAGGAGACAAAGTTTTGTTTGTTCCTGCGTTTGTTCCTATATATTAGGTAGAGTGCTGCATTTCACGGGATTGCTAGAGTGGCCTAATGTAGTGTGTGTCCTCTAGGGTCCAGTGGCATAGCCTCCTTATTCACCCAAGCTGGGTACTCCAGGTGCAACAACCCCTCCCCCAACCATGTGGGTTGTATACACCCTCCTGTTTTAGTTTAGCCTTGATTACTGTTGTCACATCAATGGACTTTACACCCAGGTCGATTGGCTGCAAGGACTTCCTGCAACCACCATGGAGGATCAGCTGTGCAGGGGCCCACCCCATGGAGCAAGATTTACTTCAACAGTGCTCTGATGCCTGCTGTGTTCCCCCTTCAGTGTGTCACTGTGGAGGTAGTTGGTTGGTACTTCTAGTATGAAGCTGTCCACAGGGTGTGCTGGCTCTGGGGCTTCCCAGGGTGTGCAGGCCAAGGTCAGCCACCATGTTTGTTCTGCCTAGGGCCACCTGGCATGAGCTACAGAGCAATCTTCAGATGGCTGCTACTTGTGCTGTGCTTGGAGTTGTCCAGGAGTAGCCAAGCTGCAAACCAAGGTTGACTGCCACTAGTGCCAGCCCTGGCACCACTTAACAAGAGGTATAGGGCATGCTGAGACCAGAAACTGCTTGTTTGAGAGATTTTAGTAAAGTCTCAAGCAAGAACCTTTTCCATTCATAAGGAAAAGCCACTGGAAGCAGCTTAGGTGGGTCTGCAAGTTAGTGGAACAGGGTCTCAGGGAAGGGCAAACAGTGTGGGCCAGGTTTTTGGAGACTCAGATATGGCATCTGCCTTTCAGCTCTGTTGGGGGAGGACTCAGAAAAGAAACAGTGATCTTTCCTAGCACTTCCGTCTGGAAGAAAGCTGCCCCTCCAGCTCTTGCTCTGATACCAGACAGTTCAGTTCCTCCCCTATGTCCTTGGTGTCTTTCAAGATGCTGCCCTAGCACCTGAACACAGAGGGAGTGAGTATAAGAAAGTTTGTGTGCAGGTCCTTTAAGAAGAAAGCCTGGGACTCTGAAGCCCTCTGTCTCACTCAGCCACAATCACTGCTGGTTTTTACAGCCAGAAGTTACGGGCACTTTTCTTTTTGACACTGCAACCCTGGACTGAGGAGTCCTGTGTGGGCTGGGTCCCTCATTCTTCAGGGGGGACTTCTGTAGTCAAGGTATTACTTCTAATTTTAAAAAAAACTTTAGAGAGAGAGAGAGAGGAAGGGAGAAAGAGAGAGAAACATCAATTTGTTGTTCTACTTATTTATTTATTTATTCATTCATTGATTGGTTTGTATGTGCCCTGAGTGGGGATAAAACCCACAATCTTGGCATATCAGGTTTGATGCTCTAACCAACTGAGCTACCTGCTCAGGGCTCCTCCCAATTTTTATCTGACACATGTGGGTATGGGACCAGCCTGTTATAAGTCTCCACCCCTCCTACTAGCCTTGATGTGGCTTCTCCTTTATATCCTTGGTTGCAGGACTTCCATTCCTCATTTCAGGTGGTTCTGAATGATGGTGGTTATGTAGTTTAGTTGTATTTTGATGTGGTTGTGGAAGGATGTGAGTATCACATTTACCCACACCACCATGTTGACCAGAAGTGGTTTATTTTCTTTTTGGTAATAGCCATTTTAACAAGTTCATGAGTGAAACCTCACTGTGGTTTTGATTTGCATTTCTTTGATGATTAGTGATAATGAGCATTATTTTCATTGGCCATTTGTATGTCTACTTTGAAGAAATAATTATTCAAGTACTTTGTTCATTGTTTAATTGGGTTATTTGGAGGGTGTTGTAAGAATTTCTCACATATTTTGGATATTGACTCCTTTTCAGATGTAAGTTTTGTAAATATTTTTTCCATTCTGTAAGTTGCCTATTCCTATTATTTTAAGGCTTCTAGATTGTGGTAATTTGTAAGAGCAGTTCTAGGAAACTAGTACAGTATAGAACACATATTTACATAATTTGAATTATGTAAAATGGCTCTCTTTATGTTCTATGGAAAAATGCATGAAGAAAATAGATCAAAATTTTAATAGTACATATTCCCTGGGTGTGGAAATAAAGGTAATTTTTGCTTTCTCCTTTGCAACTTTTTGTATCATCCAAGTTATCTCAAATAACAATTCATTGTTTTGTTTTGGAAAATAAATATGTTTTAAAATTAAAACTTTATAAAAATATTTGAGGGTACTTTAGAAGTCTGTCATTTAGTGAAAATTTATTGAATATCTACTATGTCCTTGGTGCTATTCTAAATTCTGGGATAAGACAGAGTTCCTACCCTCAAGTTGTTTATATCACATCTGAAGAAATAGCCAATATACACTTAAGAAAATAAATCAATAAAATAATTTCCTGGGCATGTGAGAACTAGGTAAGTAAAATATGAAATGAGGGAATGTAATAGAGAGGGCATCAGATGGCCAAGGAAGTAAGAAAATGATTGTTTTATTGAGATATCAAAGGCAAGAGGGAGACAGAAATGTGAAGTTCTGGAGAAAGACTGTTTGAAATAGAAGGAATAGCAAGTGCAAGGGTTCTGAGACAGAAAGGAGCTGGTCTGTCTGAGAGACAGTAAGAACCCATTGTGTCTGGAGTGGTGTGATTGACAGGGAGAGGGAAAAGAGACAGGCAGGGCTGATCACATGGGGGTATGGGCTGGAGCAGAGGTGTCTGTGGTCAACATCTGGGCCCACAGTCCTGGTGAGGAGTTTGGGCTCTAGGGTGGTGGCAGTGGGAAGTCCATTGTAGGGTTTTAATCAAGGGAATGTCATGTATAGGTGTTTGTGTAAAAATCTCACTCTGGCCATTATGTGAAGGATTTGTGTGTTTCTCTCTGTGAGGATGTTCAAAAAATATAGATCAGTCTAGACAGTTTTAACAGCAAATGAATGAATTAAAAAATCCTAGAGAACTCAGAGAAACTTTGAGAGGGCCAAAGCATTAGAGTTGGGCTGTCCATCTACACCATTCTCCAGTGACATTGTTGTTACTCCAGTGGGGACCTTCCTGGATCTCAGTGGACACAGGCCCCACAGCCTGCTCTTGGATGCTAGAAAATATATCTGTGCTTTGAAATGAATAAAAATGCAGATTCTGATCTGAGGCAAACTTTGCCGTAGTTTAGGATTTCTTCTGATAATTAAGAAACCCAGGAGTAACTTTGCTTTTTTTTTCCTTCCATGTAACGGATTGCTTTGATGAGTTCTTTCTAGTTGGTTCTGTTCCTTTCCAAAACCATTGTAGAGTCTTGCATTTATAATTAACTTGAATTTTGAAATGTTTGCCATTTTTCAGATTGTTTGCTTTTAACCTAAGTGACATTTAAGGGGGGGATAGATATTATTTCTCTGGGTAAAGGGCTATATTTCTAAAAATGCATAGCATTACCTAACACAATTGTGTATTATGGAAACAAGTATAAGAAGGTATTGGGTTTGTACCTCTTTATACAGAAGTGTCCTGTCCTAACCATTCTTTCTCTCTCTCTCCTCCAGTTAACAGTTGCTTTCAATTTCAATAGACTGTTGAAAGGTATGATTGATCTTGAATTTAAAATCACGTGCTAGATATAATTCATTTGCCTGTTAAACTATATTTCTTGGTAGGTGTTCTCTCTTCAGCATCTCTACTGTCCGCACACAGTGATAGGATTCATGCCAGAGTCAGATAACCTGCATAGAACCGCCTTCCCTGCAGGTCCTGGAACTAAGTGTTGGAGACATCTTAATGTGCACTGAGTTCTCTCATCAATTCAAGATCCTGTGTTACATTTATTCCATGGATTCTATTGATCAGAAAACTGGTTTTTCTTATCTGGCATGATAACAGATAACTGACACCCCACTCCATTTCCCCCCACTTTTTCACACTGATGATCTGGTGAAATATCAGTTATTTTAAAAGCTCAATTAGAACCAGTCTCTCAGGCCACAAAGAATTTACTCCTGAATCACATCAGAGTGAGAGAGGTGCCCAGGAAGAACGTGTGGGAAACCGAAAAGAGCAAAGTTCGAAACCATAGTTATGTTCTGCTGTTCACTCAGAAGTAACCTAGATTACCTAGGTGGGTAAATATGTAATGTCACCACATCATCTATGTAATTCGTATTGTCTGCTTTTAATCTTCATGCCAGTTTAATCATTTTAATAGCATTTTAATTTAAAATAAATTAACTGCATACTCTAATAGAACAGTTTAAATGCAGACCATCAGGCGGGAAGCCCAAGCTCAGCTGGAGAGACAAACGAAACTAAAATAGTTTAAAAATACATAGCTGAGCTATCTCTCTCTTTCTGCTCAGAGACCTTAGTAGCGTTTCAGTGACTAGACATCTTACAAATACTACAGGCAGGTCCCAACTCACAAAAGAGTGAGAGCTAGACCTCCCTTTATAACTTGATTTGGGGGAATGTTCCTTGAATATACAGACTAGGATATTCCCATCTCTCTTTGGTCATTACTCTCCCAGGGCTACTGGCTTATGGCACTTTTCTCGCTGTCCTAGCAGCCTTTTAAGGTAGCTGACTCAGACTCATACCTTCCCCTGATATCTAGTAAGTGCCATGATCATATTCCCTTATTTGAGCAAATTCATAATAAATAAATGAGTGTATAAATGAATAATGCTTTGTACCTCTTAGGGAAGTTTACATAAAAGAGATGCTGTTGGTTTAAAACACACGTATAATGGAATTTCAAACAGTATTAGAAAGTAAAGTACACAATTGAAGAGTGTGAGTAGGGATACTTTTGAATTCATGACCAAATATCCTGGTTTTCCTGGGGATAGTTCTGGTTTCAACTAGGTCATGCCATTGTCTATAGAATGTTTTCATATTTTTTTGAATTCTGTGACTCTTCAACCAGAATATATATGCCATAGTCTTTCATGATTGTATTTTAAAATTATACTATTATCAGTTTTAATTGTATATAGTTTTGGGCTATAGCTTTAAAGAAAACAGAACTTGTGATTTTATAATCTCATTGACAGTGGCACTGAGATTTAATTAATAGTATGCTTCCTTATTATATATCCAGATTCTGATTCTACTAAAATTGTTAAGCACTAAGAAAAATGAGCACCAAATTAAAGTCCAAAACAAAGTTGAACTTACTGCTCACCCAGCAAGGGAAAGCCCCATCAGTCAACTACAAGGTCAGTGGGTCTCTCCAAGCAGAAATTTAAAGGACAGGATTCTGAGTTCAGGGCTTTGAGTGCTTCCCATGGCAAAGGCACCACTTCTTTATGAACAGGCACTTTTAGGCTTCACGTGGCTGATTCTGGGCGATGAGGTTTCCAACCAGTTTAAGGTAAGTTTTGTAAAATTCCAGTGGTCTAGGTTCAGTCATCACACATGCTTGTATGCTCATGTTTGAAGCTTGCATGGTCACTTTTGCTTTTTTTCACATACATTTAATTTTGTTTAATGAATGAGAATCCCAGAATATTCCATGAACAGTAAAATATCACATGTGCTCATAAAGCAGAAAGTTTCATATTATCCTAGTTTGATAAAACCCCAACACACACACATCATCTCACACCACAAATAGAACTTTTCTTATTGAGAAAGGTAGGCTGTTAACCAAAAACTAGTAAAAGAAAAATGTTTTGCTACCAGCAGCATCAATCTGCTCCTGCAGCCAACCACTTTATCTCCTCTGAAGCTCCTGTTACTCAGGGATGAGTTCCAGGCTTTCTGCTAATTTTACTAGATATAGGTTTATCTCCAATGACTATTTAGTCCCAGCAGAAATTTTCTCTTCTGCTCTATTTCAAATGTCTGAACCTCATTCCTTTCTTCACTTTATCTTCAAGTACGTTTCTCCTGTTGTATGCATAAGTCTTCCTATGGCACAGACATAGAGTAAACCCTGGTCTCTCCTTTTCCTGTGGAAACACTGGTCTCCTTCATGAGGGCCCCACAGTCATGACCTCACCTCAGAGACCCCCATCCAAACATCACCACTCAGCAATTGGGTTTAACATAAGATGGGTGATAGGGCACAAATATTCTGTCATAGCAGTGGCTTTATAAAAGTCCTTTGTCCTTTCTGGACCTGAGTGTCCAGTACTATAAATTGATATGGTTAACCTAGATGTCCATCAGATCTAGTAGTCTTCTTTTTTAAAAAATTGTTGTTCAAGTACAGTTTTCTGTCTTTTACTCCCAGTAAAAAACATCCCAGTCCATCCCCTCCCAGTGCTCCCCACCTCCCTCCCATTTCCACC
>PVKM010029301.1:0-17842 GCA_004027735.1 Carollia perspicillata | reverse complement strand
CTCCAAAAGTTTTCATTCTGATAGAATGGACAGACAAAATAACAATGTTAAGAAGCCTTCTTTCCACATTGTGATAACATTGCCTTTGGGCTAGACTAGGGCTTTTCTCCATCTCGGCACTAATCACATTTTGCCTGGCTGACTCTTTGGTATGATGGCAATCCTGGGTACTGCAGTTGTTTTGCAGCATCTCTGGCCCCTACTCACTGAATTCCAGCAGCATCCAAAGTCGTGACAAGTAAAATTATTTCCAGACATTGTCAAATATCCACTGAGAAGCAAAATCACCCAAAGTTCAGAATCACTGGCCTAGACAACGCACTGGGGCCTCTCTTCAGAAATTTCCCATTGTTATTCTATTCCAGCGTTGTGTCAGCATCTACTCCTAGCTGATGCTCCTTTTTCTATTTGTTCTAGGCAAATGCAGCCACTTTCTAAGTCTACGATTTTGCAGGCTAAATGGTTTTCACACCTGGGAGTAAATGCTGACCTAGCAGAAAAAATGTAGGAAGTTTCTGTCGAAGTAGCTGTTTCATTTCAATGTTACATGTATTTCACTTACATTCTGAGTGTGGATGCTGCACATTGATAATCCATTGCTGCCTCTAATCGAATCATGGTGTGGTTGCTGATATTTGTGTGTGTGTGCTCCACACTGTTCTTGATCAGTACATGATTTTCCATGCGCCTAATTCTCGGTATATGTCTAAGTATACTGGTAACTTAATCCTAGTTCAAACTACAAACTGTTTTCTATATACAGACTAATGGGTCTTCACTTTGTCAGAACACCCCTTTTCCTTACCAACTTAAAACAGGAACAAATCAGTGAGAAAATTAACTGGCACATTCTTCAGAAACCAGAATCTGCACCTCTCTTTGCGGCTTATTATCCTGGGTGGGTGGCATTGAGCTGCTCTGTGATGGAAAAGTTTTAGAATCAGGTTTTTCTCTAATGGTGTGGCAAGTTTTGGAAACCTGGCTCTGTACACATATTTAAATTAAACAATCCCATTTTTAATTGCAGGCTTTTCCATTCTCTTTTTGTTGTCTTTGGAAGAATAGTCATTGGTAGTGTTCAGATTTCCATTACAATAGGAAAAAACAAGTGTGAGTGTATTCTTCTATTACAGACCATAGCCAGGGATCTATTTATAGTCTGTCCAAAACAATACGAGCTCCTCTGCAATGCTGCTTGATTTAAACCCAGCCATAAACAATACTTTCCCATGTACCTACACTGGTTGTCCCGGCTTTGTGCAATCCATTGTGTGTGCTTTTCATTTGTGGATGTGTTGTGGCACAGGTTCCAATGGCTCATTTGGAATGAGCCCAGTATCTGTGCTGGGCGCATTCCAGATTTCTTTGTACTTTTTTTTCTTGCTGAAGGCAACTGCTGAATGAAAGACCATGCTCAGTAAGGCAGACTGCATAAAGCCATTTGTTTTTGAGTAGAGCAATCCACCACAGTTTTGGCAGAAGGTAACCCGAGAGTGTCTTACACTCCCAACACACACACATGCACATACACACACACTTTTGCCAGCCACATGGTTGATTCAAGAGCTGAAGGACTCTGCTTATCCAGTAGTATCTTATCCCTCCTGTTGAATCAGGTACTTGGTTCACATGCTCACTTTGACATACGTGATAGGAGAGTCTAATGCATTTTAGTAAAGCATTGCTTTTGAGAGCTGTCATTATTTTGCAAAATTAATACAATATCTGAGAATTTCATTTTATTTTTTTCAGTAGAGATATTTTCAAGAAAAAGGTTAAGAAGATTATACGGTCCAGAAATGTTGTCCCCTGAAAGCCCAGAGCATTTTAGTTTTGACAGGTTTTCAAGGCAAGAGTGTGTCACTCCCAGTTGTACTCTGGCCAGTGGTGCCCAGATAATGACCACGAAATGTTCCCCTGCTTGTCCTCTCATCTGCAGCTGGGAACTTCAAACAGTCTCTTCTTTTAGTTGTAGCAAAAATTACTAGTAGGCAACAACAGATTTTAATGGCTGTCTAGTCAAAAATATGTGTTATTCTAAAATATGAAAATTGCAACCATAAATCTCCTTTGAATTCCTGAAGGGTTTTTCTTTTTTTTTTGGCACTTTGCCAGCCCCTTTATCCTGAAATACAGGAAGATAACAAAAAAAATAACAAATCTAAACTTCAGATGGTTTTTCCTTTTCTCTCATTTCATTCATTTTTAATGCAGATGATGGGATCTTTGGGACTGAGAGCCATAGTTGACATCTTTCTCATGTTTATTTGGGCTATGACTTATGTTGTAATTTAGACATGAGGCACTCTTTCCAAGAATAAGACATTTGTTATCCATGTATTTTTCAGTGGCTAAGATGTGAATAAGCAGGTTTTATTGTTTCTTTATTGTAATTTATACTCTCCTATAAGTATATCTTTTTTAACCAAAGACTCAGATTTCTTCTGATTTTAGTCAAAAGCAGTTGACTATATTTTTGTTTTTAGTGCTGCATATCTGAAGAGTGTGAAGGCAAATAAACTATCAAAATGAAATCCCATTGTTTATTTAAGAAATAAAAAGTCTACAAGTACATAAATAACATATCTTGTGCATTTATGATTCTAGCTCCTTCTTCAGCATTTGTCTCAGAACTAGGCCCCAAATTTCTGCACTGTCTAGATGCACAATAAATGTCTAACATCTCTCTAAAGAAAATAATTGATTGTGTGGACTCTTCCTGAAGGTTAAAACAAGCATTGCAATTGAGGAAAGCAGTATTGTAGACCCTTAGGCTATTTTTCTCTGCAAAATGAATTTTGTTACAGGTTTTTTGTTTTGTAAAAAAATAAAAATAACAAGGATGGCAGTCAGTGTATTTCAGGGAGCCAGGTTGCTAATATATATGTATACATGCATGCACACATGCATCTCTCTGTATAAACATGTATGTACATGCATATATACACACATGCATACATATATGCATTATATGCATGCACACATACACCATCTGTCTGGAAAAAGCCCAGCTGTTGCTAATATAATGAGAATGGTTTACATGACATCTATACGACCTGGCAGCCATGGAGAGTGGCCTGGAATGTGCATGCATGAACAATGACGACTTCACTGTACTAGTCAGTGGGGGTGGTAGACACCATTGAATAAGCATATGTACTGTGTCACATTCAAAATGACTGAGCAAGTAGAGCAATGATTCTGCATCAAATTTTGCATTAAGTTTGAATATTCCTCCACAGAAACTATTCAGATAATGCAGAAGTCTGCAGCAACAGGCAACAGGTGATTGGCAGCTTCATCATGACAATGTGCCCATTCATGCATGTCTTGTGCAGAATTTGTTGGTGAAACATTAAATTACCTAGCCCTGCTATAGCCCATATTTGGTGCCCTGTGACTTCTGGCTTTTCCCCAAACTAAAATCATCTTTGAAAGGAAAGAGATTTTACACCATTGATGAGATTCAGGAAACTACAACAGGGCAGCCAATAGTGATTGAGAGAACTGTGTGAGGTCCCAAGGTGCCTACTCTGAAGGGGACTGAGGTGTTATTGTCCTGTCTACAGTGTTGCATGTATCTTGTGTCTTCTTCAATAAATGTCTCTGTTTTTCATATTCCATGGCTGGAAACCTTCTGGAGAGACTATATATATATATTATATTATATATATTATATATATAATCTTCTTTATTCCTTATTCGTACTTTGCTATTATTACCCTCTGTTGCCTAACCAATTCTTATTGTGTGGTAAGATTTGGGATGGGAATGAACAATGAGAAACCAAAACATTGTCTGAATGATTGATATACTCTTCTTTCTTTCATGGCAAAAAACATGGAGTGTAGTATCACTTGTAAATAGAAGCTACCTTCAAAGTTTGTTTTAAAATCATCATAGGATGTTTTTCCAAGTCCAGAGAACTCAAGAAATCTTTATTGTTCTCTTCCCCTTTGTGATGTTCCATGCAATGGGCCCAGAGCTAAGTACTGAGGTAGTAAGATATTGCATTGCTATCCAAAATGCATTTCCTTTTTGTCCCAATGTATTTACTTTTATAGATTTTAAAACTCTTTTACTTTACTGACAAGTCCTGTCCAAATCATTCAATTCTTTCTCTGAAGTAAAATTCTTGCTCTGTGTTATTAAAGCCTTATATATGTTTTTGGTAAACAGCTCAGTTGGCACTTAATACACTGAATGGAGTGCTCCCAGAGGCAAAGACTGTGCTTCACACTGTTACAGAACAGTTGCACACATACACACAGGGGCCCGGACTCCAGAGGATAATATATTAATACCGTCCGGACCGCCTAATGGGCTCATCTGTCTGCCGCCAGAAGAAAGACATCTTTGAATGGCAGAGATTAGTGGAAAGGAAAGGAAAGGAAAGGTTTATTTAAGGCTATACAAACTTAAATTAAGTGACCCAATGTCTCCATTAAACTATCAAAGTCCTTTAGGCCAACTACTGATGCCCACAGTGCTTCTCCCCTTGCCTTTATCCGAGCTACCGTAAATCTGGAAAAGCAGCACATGTTCGCGTCTCCAGGTCACTGGCACCATCAGCTGTGTTGCCATACAGGAAAAGCCTCTTCTTTCCTCCACCAGGGCTGCGAAGGTCTGCACTCTCACCAAGCCTCTTGGTTCCCCTCCTTGCAAAGCTGTGAGGGGATCTGGAAGCCCGCTCAGACTGCATGATTCTTCCGCACTGCCACGGCCACGTGGTTCTCTCCCACTCTACCAGTGCCTTAAAGGAATCTACACTCTTCTAAGTCTGCGTGGTTCTCCCCTCAATGGCTGTCGCGTCCCCCCTTTCATACTCGTGCTGTCTTGCTCCGCAGCTCCATGTCTGGCTCCTCCCACAGTCAGCAACACCCTCCAGGACTCTCATACTCAGTTGCCATGGTGAGTCTGGGAAGGTGTAGCCCTATGGCATAGAGCCAATCATCTCCTAGCTCTCACGGAGGCTCCCTAACCAGGGGGAGTTGCTTCCCAGTTACCCTCTGCCAGGGGGAGGGATGTGCAGCATGGAGGGGTCCTTGATCCCTCTTTGGGGCCCCCTCTTGGCTGCACCATGTTACAACACTATTAGGCCATTTCTGGTATTCATTATCATATCCAGAAATATATGAGAAATTCTAGTCCCAAATCTGCTAACTATCAGGTATGTAACCTTTCAATTTATCCATGCATCAATTGTCCACAAATAAATAAACAAATAGATGGAATATATGCACAATCCTGTCTTCATACAGCAAAACTTCCATCATGTTATTTATACTCTTGGCTGTAAGAACTGGCTAAATATCATCCACAAATTATGTTAAACAATGAAAATTCTGCTTTCTAGAAAAGGCTCTATAGACAGACTTTTCTCAATTTAAAGTTTTTATTTTTATTTGTACTTTAAAATAAAAACATTGGCTATCATTTATTCTCTACCAAGTGTTAGTTGATTACCATATGAATAAACAGTAGCTAATTGATATTAATTAACAAAATTAGAAATAGTCAATAATTATAATTAAAATGGTTTGAATGTTTAGGTAATCATGAGTATTTATGAGTTTATAGTATTGTTAAAACTTGACATGTTGATTTATTTCCTTTATCCTAAATTCTGCCACTTACTATGTAAGACAAGCAACTCCCTTAGAAATTCTGAACCTTTGTAAAATGAAGAAATAATACTATAACTCTCATTTTGTATTGAATCCAGCAATGGGATTTTATATGTGCATACTTAGAAATACATCAGTATAAATAGGACAAGCTAGAATATATGAATCACCTCACTGACTAAAGACACTTTAAATAGGTCCAAAAAATAACAAAAGTATGTAGACGATAGCTATGATTGAATGGTCTGTAGCAGACCAAAGCCACCACTAAACACAAGGAGAAAAGCCAGGTAAAATACACTAAAGAACTGTTTGAAGTCATCCAGAACTATTTAGGTAACAACATCAAGAGACCAAGATCCTAGAGAAATAGAAGACATAAAAAGAAGAGCTCAACTTTCTGTCAAATGTTATCCCATATGGAATTTGCCAAATCTTAGTGCTGGGTAAGCAGCTGAAAAACCAGGCAGAGGATAACTAGTTGCCAAGAACCAGAGAAGCAAGCAGGACTTTGGAAATATGACAGTGTTGGAGAACAGAATTCCTAAGGCAGGCAGGACTTGTGAGGCCAACATCCAAATATGAGGGGAATTGCTGAGAAGTGAGACAAATCCTCTTTCCCGCTCTTTTTTTTTTCATAAGATTTATTGAATTCTTCACATGCTTGCAGAGAGAAACTATGAAACTAAAAAATGCTTGCAAATCAACACAGTCATCATAAATTTTCTTATGAAGAGGATACAAAAATGAGAGTTCTTGACCAATAAAGAAGGGCCTTTAGTAGTCACTCACAGGTTGTCAGTTGAGATCTCTAAGAGGAGATGCTGTGACCAGAGGTACATAAATCTTCCCAAAGTGGTACCACATCCTCAAATTAGCTCATTCCTTCATTAAATAAAGTGACCCACTCCCTCACAGGTTGCCTAAGACAGGACATGGTCAATTCAGCCTGAAAGAATGGAGTACTACTTTTGGATCTAAAAGTTTCACCTACAATATTTAGCACACAATGAAATAAAATAACTATGCATACCTCTTCAAAAGAAAATAACAGGAAAACCATCAATAACATCTAATCACAGATGATCCTTGTTTTAGTTGTGACATCAGACATAGATTTGTGATTAATGTGTGCAAGAGTCACAGATAACTGCAAGAATTTTACCGAAGAACAGTTATCTAATGGAAAAGAACAAATGGAAATTCTTGAGCTAAAAAAGTAATAATGGGAACTAATGACTCAATAGATAAAGTTACCCACAGATTGGACAAAGCTGAAAGGTGATTAAAATAATGATGGCTACTAATTACCAAGGAGTTAAAAAACCTATACTCAGAAAACTACACAACACTGAAGAAAGAAATTAAGGAAGACACAAGCAAATGGAAGCTTATACCATGCTCATGGATTGGAGGAATTAACATTATCAAAATGTCCATACAACCCAAAGAAATTTATAGATTCAATGTAATCCCTATCAAAGTACCAATGACATATTTCACAGATATAGAACAAACATTTCAAAAATTTATATGGAACCATAAATGACCCCAAATAGCTGCAGCAATTTTGAGAAAGAAGAACAGAGTAGGAGGTATCACAATACCTGATATCAAACCATGTTATAAAGCCACTGTAATCAAAAAGCCTGGTCCTGGCGTAAGAACAGACACATGGACCAGTGGAATAGAATAGAGAGCCCAGAAATAAACCCAAGTCTCTATGGTCAATTAATATTTGACAAAGGGGGCAGCAGCATAAAATGGAGTAAAAATAGCCTCTTCAACAAATGGTGTTGGGAGACCTGGACAGCTATGTGCAAAAAAATGAAACTTGAGCACCAACTTACACCAAGCACAAAAATAAATTCAAGGTGGATAAAAGACTTAAATATAAGTCGTGACACCATAAAAGTCCTAGAGAAAGACATAGGCAGGAAAATTTCAGGTATTTTCACTGATATGTCCCCTAGACCAAAGGACATAAAAAAAAAGAATAAACAAAGGGGACTTTATCAAAATAAAAACTTCTGCATGGCTAAAGAAAACAGCATTAAAATGACAAGAGAACCAATTTTATGGGAAAACATATTTGCCAATGATACTTCAGACAAGGGTTTGATTTCCAAAATATATGAAGTACTCACACAACTCCACTCCACAAAGACAAGCAGCCAAATTCAAAAACGGGACAAAGACCCAAATAAACACATTCTCCAAGGAGGATATACAGAGGGCCCAGAGTCATATGAAAAGATGCTCAGCATCACTAGCCATCAGAGAGATGCAAATTAAAACCACAATGAGATACCACTTTACACTGGTGAGAATGACCATCATAACCAAATCAACAAACAACAAGTGTTGGAGAGGATGTAGAAAAAAGGGAACCATAGTGCACTGTTGTTGGGAATGCATACTGGTGAAGCCATGGTGGAAAACAGTATGGAATTTTCTCAGAAAACTAAAAGTAGAACTGCCTTTTGACCCAGCCATCCCACTGCTTGGATTATATCCTAAGAACCCTGAAACACCAATTCATAAGAATCTATGCACCCCAATGTTCATAGCAGCACAGTTTACAATAGGCAAGTTCTGGAAACAACCTAAGTGCCCATCAGTAATTGAATGGATCAAAAAACTATGGGGAAAAGGCAGACAGCTACTTCAACAACAATAAAGAAAAAAAAAAACCTATGGTACATATACACAATGGAACACTATGCAGCAGAAAGAAAGAAGGGGCTCCTACCCTTTGTGACAGCACAGATGGAACTGGAGAGCACTCTGCTAAGTGAAATAAATGAGGTGGTGAAAGACAAATACCATATGATCTCACCTTTAAGTGGAACCTAATCAACAAAACAAACAAGCAAGCAAAATATAACTAGAGACATTGAAATTAAAAACAATGACAGTAACCAGAGGGGAGGTGGAAGGAGATAATGGCGGGGAAGAGGTGAAGCGTTTTCAGGAACATGTATAAAGGACTCATGGACAAAACCGAGATGGGGGTGGAATCAGGGGAGGGAGGTGGGGATGGCTGGGATGTGGGTGGGTAGTGGTAGGGGGTAAATGCAGACAACTGTACGTAAACAACAATAAAACAATTTTAGAAAAGGACAAGGAAAAAATAAGTAAGATGCATCTAAATAAAAAAAAATAGCTAAAAAAAGAAGTGAGGAAAAAATCTCTGCTGAAGGTGAAACACACGTGGAAAGCATAGAAGAAAGTAGAAGGAGACACATGGGACATAGTAAAGACAATTAAGACACAGGCAACAGGAGTCACAGAAGGAAAGAAGGTAGAGGATGAAGCAATATTATAAGAGATAATGTTTAAAATTCCCTCAACTTGTGAGACTCAAGCAAAAAGTATTATGAACCCAAAGCAAGTTAAATGAAGAAATTCTGATGTCAGCATGTCACAGTAAAACTTGAAAGAGAAGACAAATGAAAAAGTCTGGGAAGCAGGGAGGTAAAAGGACATTGAGACTGAGAACTGCCTTTTAAATAGAAACAGAGGACTGGTGATACAATGGAATGGCATCTTTAAAGAAAATAACTGATTACAGCATTAGATAATTTAGCAAGTGAAAATATCCTTTAGAAATAAAGATGATGAAGATGATTCCACTCAAACAAAAACTAAAGAAATGATTTTCAGCATACCAACACTTAAATAAAAGCACTAAAATGGAATTCTTCAGATGGAAATGTGATAAAAGTTGAAAGCTAAGAAATTTGTGAGGGAATCAAAGCTCTAGAAAAATGAATTATGTGTGTAGGTATTGATTATACAAAACAATAATATTAATATATTGGGATGCATTAAATTTATGTGTAGTTAAAATGCATGATGAAATACACAATAAGAGGGGGGAATATATAGAATAAATGTATTTTAAGGTCATTGTATTTTCAGGAAAAAGTAAAGAAATAATTTATTTCTGACTAGTAAATCAAAGTTCCATATTATAATCACTGAAGTCATTGTAATGAATGTATAATTAATAAGTTAATTAAAAGAAAATGGATCAATAATGAAATAATTCACCCACAAGGCAAGAAAGAACATAAAATGGTGGGACGAATAGAACAAAATAGTAAAAGCAAATATAAAACCAAAAATGTCAAACAATACATTTAGTATAAGTTGACAACACTGCAATTCACATAGGACATTAAGACTGGATTTTAAAAAATAATCAAACTTACTGATAAAGGCACTGTACATATAGTGACACAGAAAGGTTGAAAGTGAAAGATTGGGAAAAGATACATCACACCAAAAGAAAGCTAGCATGTCAGTAATGGAAACAGACTTACTGACAAGAAATGTAACAAGAGAGAATTAGCAAATTTCATAATCATACAAGGGTCAGTGTGCTGAAAAAAATAACATTATTATATTCATATGCACCTATATGAACCTAACAGCAGGGATCCACGATATATAAGATAAATACTGTCAGAATTACATGAAAAATGACAAATCTAAAATAGTGAAAGACTCCAACAGACCTCTCCCAATAACTCAGAATACAAGCAGACAAAAACAAATCAGTAAGTATACAGAGAATATAAACATTATGATAAACATAAGTGCCTGGTTACATAAATAGACCACTGCCTCCAACAATGACATTTTCAAGTGCATATAGAACATGCATTATTCAATTATGAAATTTTTTTCATGTGCACTCGAAATGTTGGTATATTCAGTGGTTATTTGGAAACTAAGAAATGCAGTTAAAAATCCAGAAGCCAATGAGGAAATATGAATGAAAGTTGCAAAAGACTTTAAACTAATTAATAGTGGAAATACTACATGTGAAAGTTTATGATAAATCTGTGCTTAAAAAACCTTATATTGTAAAATTCATATATTCAAAAATGTTTAAAATTATCCATTATATTTAAATAGTTATTATATCATGTTAAAAATAAATGCAAATTAAAGAAAAGTAGCAGAAACAAGATACAAACAAGAACAAAATTATAAAATAGAAAACAAAGATATCATCTAAAATATCAACTTTTTTCTGGAAGTAATTATAGTTTTATTTGTTTAATATTTTGTTTAGTTTTCTTGGTATAGTCTAATAAAATTTTCAGCCTCCTCTAACAGTTCCATAAAAGAATGTTGAAAAATTAATATAATCATCTTTATTGTTAATTACTTTCTTTTTATTTCTCATTTATATTTAAGTTAAGGCCTTTTAATGGTAGTCTTTGGGGAGATCATGCCCCGCCCTCCGATACTTAACTTCAGATAGTAAAGGGAGTTTTCGAAACATCTCCTGTAAGTAGTACCATGGTTCCATTTGGGATAGCGAACACTGACTAGAAAGGTGAGAAGACCACTCCGTTTCCGAGAAAGAAACACGAGACGGACGTCCTTTCAAACTGCGGTCTGGTGCCGCAGCGATCCCACCTTTCTGATTTACCGCCATCGTCCTTGACTGTCGCTAATCCATCATAATCAATCATGGTACCCTTTCCTGTTGATTCCTAAGCCCTTTTTAGTCCAGCAATCCAAGTATCCATTTTCAATTTTTCCAAGTTGATGTGTAAGATGGAGCTTATTTGTCACTTTCTAGTGGCAGTGTACCATGTCATATATTCATTATACTTGTCTGAGACAACAGGATTTTCTATAATTCTAAGCCTTACCCTTAAGAAGTGATTAAATTTCCTTTATTCTTTCTCTGAATTCTAATGTAATCTTAATGTTTATAGAGAATATTTCTGGTAAGTTACCATGATTCTCTGTTTTTCTATGTAACAAATCACTCCAAACTTGAATGAGACAGCGATTACCCTGTTTGCCTATGATTCTGTGGATCAGCTGTACCTTACTTCTGGTATGGCACTAGTTCTGATACAGGGCAGCTTGTAACCAGTTGGTGGCTCAGCGAGAGTTAGTCTGGGATGGTCTTCTTCATACATCTGGCATCTGGCAGGGTCATTGTTCCAGAGGGTTTCAGTTAGAGCAGGTTGCTGCTGCCACACACATGTTTGATCCTCTCCCCGGCCAGCCTTCTTTCTATACATGCTGGTCTTGAATTTCCAAGAAGTAAGGTAGGAAAAAACCCAATGTCAAGCCATTTTTGCTTGTTTTACATTTATGAATGTCCTCTGGTCAAAGGAAGTCCCAGGGCTCAAACCACATGACAGGACTGGAACTCTGTCTCTTGGTACAAGGAGTTGCAAATATTATAACCATGTTTTATTTAATACACTACCTTTCCCTGAATTTCTAAGGATTATAGAATGAAATTGTTATAATCCCCTACCTTTAACAAACTATGGAAGTGATCCCTGAAAGTACAGTCTTTAATCCCCTACTTTTAAATATAACCTAAGTTGTCTCGCATTTAATCCAATAACTCTTGTTCAATTCCTAAATTTAGGATTTTCCCCTCTTGTCAAATAAGTACACACACATAGAGAACACAAGCCAACCTTCCAAAGGTCCAGAGTCACATTCTCTAATGAGTTTGCATTATTATTTATTTTTGCTCTTTTATTTACATTTGCTAAGTCAGACCCCGCTTTCTCTAGTCCAGAATAGAGAGCTACAATATAGACCCAAATTAAAGCTTAATTCTGTCCATGGGTTTTTTTTACCATATACTTTTTACTCTGAGAGTTGGAAATCCTAGTAAAACTAATGCTACAGTCACTTCAGGCTGACATCCATTGCTGGTATTCATTTGGTCATTTAATTTACCATGCCAGGCATAAACCACAGGTAGGTAAATATAACTAAGAAGAATGTGTGTGTTTCCAAATTGGTTATACAAGGAATTAGACAAAATACTTTTTTCAAAGGAGGTGCTTTATAAAGATTACCAAATGCTAATTTATAAAATATTTATATAGAATACTATTTAAAAATGAAGAAAAGTAAAATTTGTTTCCCTCCATACTTTTTATATGTAGTTATCTCATTTTTAAAAAATCTAAAATTTATTTTGAAAAATATTTTATTTGTTTATTTTTAGAGAGAAAGGAAGGGAGGGAGAAAGAGAGGAAGAGAAACATCAGTGTGTAGTTGCCTCTCGCATACCCCCTACCGGGGACCTAGCCTGCGACCTAGGCACGTGCCCTGACTGGGAATCAAACTGGTGACCTTTTGGTTCACAGGCTGGCACTCAATCCACTGAGCCACAGCAGCCAGGGCTAAATCAAACATTTATATCTGACTTAATCCTTCAAATCCTGATTTGACTGAAGGAGGTTTACAGCTCATTCATATCAGTACTGTGGAGTCAAATGCCATGCAGAATGGGCAACACAGGCTTCATGACTCGAAGTATTTCCTTGGGTAGTGGCCCTTCTCCACGAAGCTATGAATAGCATTTTTACATACCTAGAATTCTAGAAAAATCGAAGAGGTAGACTTAGCTGGTGCTTCTAGTCATTTGAAGAGCAAATTAATTTTGTAATTTTCTCTGACTCATTTCACTATAGATGAAAAAGAAAAAAAACATGCATATTTAACAGGATTTAAAGCAAGAAACATGATACAAATCAGCTTGCCTATATTTTCTAAATTTTAAAAGTATACTTTCATTTTGCCTTTATAGAAAAGAGAAGCCACTTTCTTCTAAAAGATGACCAGGTATCATTAGAAATTCAAGTACGAACCTTAGAATTAATCTGTAGTTATACCTACCCAAGAGCATGTTTTACAAGTCAATTTACCATCTTTTGTAAACTGCTATAGTTAGAGGAGCCACATCACATTCCTTACATTGCAACTGTTTAATAATGGAATTTAAATAAACTAGGGATTTAAAATATGTTTAAAACAATTATATCATAAATCCAAATAAGCATAACCATTTTTAAAGCACAGCATTTCTAATTCTAATGTATCTACCAGTGTAATGTACGATAACTAGTGAAATGTAATTTTTTCATTTATATCACTATTTCAAATATACGTATTTAAAATGGAAGTGAGAGTCACTGCATTTAAAACATAGTCTTTGCTGGCCAGGTGGCTCAGTGGGTTAGAGTGTTGTCCCAATAAATCAGGTTGCTGGTTTGATTCCCAGTCAGGGCACATACAAAAAGCAACCAATTAATGCATAGGTAAGTGGAACAACAAATCTCTCTCTCTCTTTCTAGAATAAACAAACAAACAAACAAACAAATATAGTCTTTGTGGTATACAAGGGCATCTCAACATTTAGTTTTGATTTTTTTAAATATTACTCTTAATAGGAAACTCATTAGTTTATAAGAGGTATTTAGACTGATTACATCAAAGGAATGATGGCTATTATTAAATTTTGGACTCTCTATCCTGGAAAACATTTCTCAGATAGTTTTTTTCTTTTAGAGATGAATAAAAGAAGGCTATGAGGTGTTTATTAAGGTTTCAGAGCACATTTTAATGTGCTATCAGAGTGACAGTTTAATTCAAGACTGCCTTTACTTATTTTCACATATAGAAATTTTTACTGTGCATTTAAATCTTTGACAAATTGCCAAAAAATAGATAAGGCCTCTGAAGGAGGTGTGGATTTATGGTTGGAATTTAAGCATTAAAAACAGGGCACAGAGGCCCCTAATAGTATCTTAGATGAATGAGTCTAGCCCTGACAGCGGCTTGAGAGAGGAATCCCAAACTCTGCTATACAAAAAACCTTGAGCCAAGCAAAATCAGAAGAGAATACATCAAAGATGCATTTGTTTTGGCTATAGTTCAAAATTTTATGCAAAGGTTTGCTGATGTCCAATTGAGCTAAGGAGGAGGGCAAATATAATACTAACAGATTTTTAGTGCTGAAAACATGAAATTTACCTTCAAGATGAGAAATAAAATACGTTTGCCATTCAGATTATTTGCACCTATAACTTTTAGCCCTTAAAATGCCTCTGCTAAAGTGATTTCTTTCAGTAACTGTACATAAAATTTTCATGGAAAACGAACTCAATTTTCCTTGATTACTCTTTAAAAATGCATATGTATTGCTACAGTAAGTCTTTTGAAATTGGTTCCTCGTGTACTTCATTTGGTAATGACACGATAGCCTGAAGCAGCAGATCGGGAGATGACGAACTGCAGTATTTCACCTTGCTATCGGTCAGGCTGACTTCACAGTGCCAGGAACAAATGGAGACAGGAAATGAAATTACTAGAGGTTTTATAGCTGATAAAAAGAAACAAGGGACAAATGCCCATTAGTCCCACCCAGGTTATTATATCATTCAGTTAATTTCTCAGGTTTTTCCCCTTCCTCCTCGTGTAACACACGGTGAGCACAGTGTTTGCTTTCAGGACCTTTGCAGTCTAGTGCAGATGAAGGACATGTAGTTAGGGACACTAACGATCTCATGGAGGATATACTAACAAAAAAAACCAACCCCCCATTTCCAGGAGCTTAAATGCAAGCTGTTAAAAGTCTAGGCTACATACATTCTAGGTTAACTATTCTCCAGGAGATGGCTCATTATTGAAATTTCTTGTCAAAATGTGCTTCTCTTCCTGCTTCAGCGGAGAAGAGAAAAATGGAGAGGAAGGCATGGAGAATTAACAGCTTTGCAGAGCTCACTTCCTGAACAGTTCATTGTCCTTACCAAGTCTGATGGCCATGCCTGTCTTCACAGGGATGGGGAAATAACATTTCAAATGAGGCCCAGGACAAAAGGATTCATGATAATGGGTGTTCACTAATAATGGCTGTCATATCATTTACAAATAACGTGCCCAAAGTAGTGAAAATGGAATTTTTTAAAATGTAAAAATCAGTGGGGGTATTGTTTTAGAAGACAGTCTCAAAGATTATCTTGAAGAACGATTAAGATTTGTCAGGTGGAAATGGCTGTCCAGGTGTGAGGAAGGATGGCTGGAATGGCACACCCTGAAAGGAAAAGAAGAGGTAGGATTTAATGCTACGAGAAGTGACTGGAGAACTTTTTTTGTTCCATGCTAAAAACTTGGAGTTTTCTTTGTAGGAAAAGGGAGCTCTCCAGAGTTTTAAGTGAAAGAGTGAGGGGATGCTATTTGTCTTTAAAAAATGACTCTTGTTGAAGAGGAGAAAATGGGTTTGAGAAGAATGAGACCATAGGGCCCTGCAGTCTAGGCAGCATACGACGCGACTCTGGTGTCTATCGCCACAACGCAGACACCAGACATGGATTTAAGAGGCTTGAGGAGGTAGGAACCAACATGATCTTCGATGGGCTGCTATATTTTGACACTGTACTGTGAATAAAAATATGCAGATACAAGATCTCTACCCAAAGGCAGGTTATAACCTAGCAGGAAATCAGACATGTTAAGAAACAACAGCTGTTAACGTTTAAGTGTTTGGATAGACAACACTCAAAAGAATGCCACGGGGCATATTGCAACTTCAAATTCTGCAATCACACCAACTTCTTTTGAGTTTTTAACTGATATAACCCAGAGATATTTCTCAGCTTTCTTCTCTTTTATTTCCCTATATTACATTGCACTGTTTTATAACTGTTTAGCAAAGAGTATGTTCTTACCTCCAATGATCTGCATGACAGTTCACTCAGTAGTACCCAATCCCACAAACACATTTGAATGCTATTGTCATCCAGAATCACCACAGTTCTGAAATACTGAATTTAATGTATCTTAATGTCTAGCCATATCCTTGGGTGATGAGAGATTTGAAATCTGGAGACTTGATGGTGGTGGGTCAATTGGAGTATAGTCAAAATAGACACTTTCTCCGAGTTTTTAGTCTTTTATTCTGAAAGACCAGCTTAATTTGCACTGTACATTATTAGTGTTCTTACCAGGCATGGAGACAAAGACAATGAAGAGGGAATTGTGGTATTACTCCCAGGCCTCATTCTTTCTATTTCTTTTTTCTCTGCAGCCATCTTTGATCATTTCTTTTGTGCCCACTGAAAAGAACTTTATAGTCTTTTTGAGTAATAGTAGCTGATGAAATTCTGAAATTTCCATGCTGTTTTCTTTCCTGACATTTCCAACCTCTGCTACTTAGGTAGGAGTATTAGAAACTTCAGTAAATAGCTCTAGAAAATGTATAACCACTCTTTTTTCAAGCAAAAAAAAACCCTTTGTTATTTAGTACTAGTTAAAATAAGTAAGCTATTATTTATGGCATAGAATTTATTCATTCAGGGATATTTATAGAAATGCTATTTAGTGTAGTGGGAATTGACCTAATTGTGCCCTGATTTTTTAATGTAATCTATTTATATAGTCCTGACAGTTTTTATATGATCACTTTAAATTTTCAGCCCTCAGAGAACAAAAATTCCAACTGTATAACTGTACATAGTATTTAGCATAGCCTCATACATTGGCTCATGCTGCTTTAGTGTCCTTGTTTCACTCATAAAACTGAAATTATTTGAAATTTTGAGCAATAGGATTCATTCATCATTAAAAAGAGATTGTGGTTGAAAACCATTTTATTTACTTTATTAGATATCTATATTCATTGATAAATGCTAATAGTCCTAAAATATGCATATAAAAAGATATTGAAGTTGAGTCTAAGGCTCTCAGTAATCACCAAAACAAACTGACTAAAATTTTTATCTTAAGCTTTGTAAGCAAAAATATTTTGAAATAAATATACAATTAATCCTATGTAGTTTTTTTTAAATCAATCATTTCATTTGCTCACAGAATCAATCTCTCCATACATTTGGAAGTTAAAAAGCCTTGTGCTCTTGATATAGTAATGACTCACAAAGTCTGATTCAAGAGAGACCTTAGAAGCCATTTCAATTATAAAGATGGAAAATTAAGGCCACAAAAGGTCAAATGTCTCCCTCCAGATACTGTGACAAGGACAGGCATGATTTAGTGGCAAAGCCACTGGCTCAGAAATTAGAAAGCTCCAGTTTTATTTCTAGCTGTGCCAAATACTTTTTACACTTCAGTTCTCTGATCTCTTGGGTGTGAAATGAGTTGTATAATCTTTAAGTTCCCTCACGATTTAAAAGTCCAAAATTTGAAGTTACGGTCACACTAGAGTTAGAAGGAGTCATCAATGACTACCCTCCTGAGGGCTCAGAGCATCCATGTCAACAGAAAGAAGTGTACAAATTACACTTCAGCAACAGTTGCATGAGGCCAGCCAAGAGTGACCAGCACTGGGGGCCAGTAGATAAGATGAATGTGGTTGACACCAAGAACAACGCATATGTGAGAGAGATCAAGTCAAGACCTGGCAGCCCAGGCAG